>KV423980.1:0-156314 GCA_001632435.1 Calocera cornea HHB12733
GTAGGCAGAAGTTCAGGGGGTTTGTTTCGGACTTGGGATTGATGCCAGGCTGAGGGGGAGTGTTGGCATGCGAAGTAGGAGAGGCGCGCGTCGCGCGCCTCGCTAGGTACTGTACAGTTCTTAGCTTATGTAAGCTAGGGACGCGACGCAGAGCGAAAATTGTGCAGCCTGCCTAATCCCATCTTCATTCGTGCCTCATACCTCTAACACCTCTGACGCAAATCGTCATTCGTCGCCGGTCTCTACGGGTCAGAGAAGCAAGGGCGGTGTCCGTCAGGTCGGGGACGGGGACACGTCTACTGTCTTGGCTACCTCCACCAGCCCCGCCGCGCCGCGCTTGCGCCTCTCCACCTGACATGACTGCTTTCTGTTTACAGCTGCACTCCCGATCTCCAATGCTTCTCCAACAACTGTCTCTACGGGTCAGCGACGGCGGCGAGGTATCGCCGGACAGAAGGCACTTGTCGCCTACCGACTGCGCGCACCACTGTTTCGATCGTATGCATCTCCTTTTGAAGCCGCCGCCCCGCGGCAGTCTCTACGGCTTATGGAAGCCGTGCTCCCGCTCTTCGCAAAGAACACAGCCGTTATTCATCAGCGCTGTTCCTGTGCAAGGGTGCCTTACGTCAGGTGTCTTCCCAGAAGATCGCTCTTCTTCATCTGCATCAAGCACTCTCGATCACATCTCATAATTCATCTTTCGCTGACCAACTGTACCGTCCATGTAGCACCTAAGTTGCGGCCGCCGGCCCCGTCCTCACGACTGCCGCCTTCCCGATCGTCATGGCTATCCATCAAGCCCGAAGACTAGATGGATCGTTCATTATTGCGCGTCGAAGCAGCTCAAGAGGATCGCCGTTGATCGAATCGGGCCGAACGGGATGGTTGCGGGATGCACAGCGAGGGTATTGAGTTGTAGGGTCTTGCGCGAGAGAAAGGCGGGGTATCGTCCGGCAAGGAAGATGGGGTGACGGGGTGCCGCAGCATAGCGGGAAGGCATCCCCGCACAAGAAGTGGGGGAGGTCGTCATCACTGCGCCGCGAAAATCGACGATGAGCAGAAATGGTCTTAGAGGGCAGGAGAAAGGCGGAGAGCTGCCCGAGGGCACGAGGTTGCGCCGATGACTGTGTGCATCACCCTCGTACCCATGGCAGGACGGTTGTCGACATGTATGTGATTGCCTCGTTTGACGGGGGGCGGCCCGCATATGGGAGACAGTTGCAGCCGCGCACGAGAGAATGGAAATCGTTGAGCCAGTTCATTTGTCACTGTTTGGACCTTACGAGGATAGAGTGACATTGGGAGACGGTTTGGGCCGCGGTGTACTGCTGGCCGTGCTAATCCTCGAGTCTGCCATCTGCTGGGCCAGGTCGTTCTTATGAGATGACTGGACCATGCGACGCATCGTCCACGAAAGGCAATCGAACAGGTATTAAGCGCTGGAGGTGTATTACAGGATAAAAGGTATTACCGGCGGAAATGTCCACTGTCACCCGTTCTCGCTGCCAATCGCTGCACGCGTGATCCAGTTGAAGGGCGTGAATGATATTCATTGGAATGATTGCATAGGATAGTACAGTAGTGAGTGACTTTTTTCACGCCTTTCCATTCTCGTTGTTTCATCCTCGGCAAGCTGCCTCGGACCCATCATAACCTCTCATGCAGGACACGCGCGGCCGACGTGTATACATCCCATCTCCGTCGCCGTCTTTTCGCGTGGTTGTCCATATCTCTCTACCCGAGAAAACCATGACGCAAGGGGAACGCAGTCGAACGCATCTAACAGTCCGAACCCAAACCGAAAAAGCAAGTAGCAAGACAGAACAGGTCTATGCAGTCCACAAAAGCGTGCCGAATGCCGTCGCGTCGTCCAGAATGCCAGCGCCGGGCGCTCAAACATTGTCAGAGGCGTTAACGTTGCCAGGCGTGGGGAAGGAAACGTGCTCGGCACCGTCATGCTCTGCAGCACGCACCAGGTCAGCGATCTGCACCGCGCGGACGATCTGGAGACGCTGCGATGGCGGGATGGCGCGCTCCGACTCGAGCTCGAGGCCATGCTGCAAGACGCCGACGCGCATCATCGCAAGCAGGTTGTGCGCCGCGTTCGAGTGGTCGTACACGCCCCCGAAGAAGGCAGTCGACGCGTCCTTTCCGATCATCTTCGCGAGCAAGTGACGGCCACCCGGATGTTCGTCGAGGAAGGACGAGACGTCGTGAATGAAGCCGGAAATGAGGATGAGCGGGCGCGTGAGCGATTGTTCCTGGAACGACTCCCAGGTAATGACGGGGAGGTCGTTCGAGCTCTTGGGCCAGACGACGCTTTGCGACTTGCGCTCCAGCTTCTTCAGCTCCATCGTCAGCTGGCCCTTCTTGATCTCGCCCTCGGGGAAGGCTTTGAGGTGGGAGGCGAGGCCGAAGAAGTAGCAGACGGTGATGAACCACTTGGTCGGGTCATACTGGTACCACTTGATCGCGTTCCTGTAGTCCATCGGGAACTGGTGGTGGAAGTTGTGGTAACCCTCGCCGACAGTGACCAGCGCGGTGAAGAAGTGGTCGCGCGGAGTGTGCTTGTCGTCGAACGGCGTGGCGCCAAGGTAATGAGCCAGGGAGTTGACGCAGAAGGTAGACTAGCACAGCAGGTTAACGCATATACAAGGCAGCGAAAATAAAGCACTCACGTGGTGGACAAAGGTCAACCGCATAGCACCGGCATAGAAGAAGCCGCCGCGGTAGTCGCCCCACCCAAGGCCGGGGACGACAGAGGGCACGAGGAAGGCCATGATGATGAAGAGGTAGAGGTACCACTTGTGCTGCCACATGACGACCTTGTTCCTGCTCAGGTCGCTCACGTCCGCCACACCGGGCTTGCGGCGGGGCTTGACGAGCATCCAGCCGATGTGCGACCACAGCAGGCCCTTGTGCGCATTGTACGGGTCAAGGTCGGTGTCGGTGTACCTGTGGTGCGCGCGGTGGCCGCGGGACCACCAGCGGATGGAGCCCTGCGCAGCGCCGGCGCCGGCCGCGGCGAGCGCATATTCCAGCGCGGGCGAGGCGTTGTAGGCGCGATGAGCCCAAAGACGGTGGTAGCCTGAAGCTCGGGTTAGATATATGCGCATATATGTAGGGTAGAGATGTACCAGCCGTGATGCCGAGAGCGGTGACAAAGTACCAGAAGACGGAGAAGAGCGCCGTCTGCCAGTGCAGCTTGGTCGTGAAGAGACCGTAGATCGCGATGGCCGGGGTGACGGTGAGGATGGTAGTGGAGATGTAGTTGAGCTCCTTCCACCAGTTGTTCCAGGTGATCGGCGGCAGGGGCTTGGTAGTCGACAGGGTGTGCGCGACATAGTTGTCCGGTATGTTGATGTCCGAGGGGATGGTGTCAATGGGCGGGGTCGGCAGGGTCGGGATGTGGAGCACCTCGCTCGTGGGCAGCGTGGACAGGTCACTGCGCGGGGACTGCCTGGGCGTCAGAGGGGGCGATAGCTGCGAGGGCGGCGGGGTGCGCTGCCTGGGCTTCTGCGCCATGGCATCAGGGAGCGCGGTCGTGGTCGACATCCGGTTGTGGTCCTGATGGGCGGGGGTATTGGGCTGGCGAGTGGGAAATAGGATGAGATGGGACGGGAAGAGGCGGGGGGGGAGAGATGATGGGAGTGGTCTGGGACAAGGGGAGAGGGAGAGCCGCTCCGGTGGGTATATAACGGCTGACGATTCTGCTGGGGATTGGGTGATTGGGTAACTCTGTGCCGCGAACAACGGTTGCAGGCGGCGGCGCGGCGTGCGAATGCGTGTTTAGCGAACAGGTGGGGCCGTGGCAGAGCGCGCCCTTACGCCGGAAGAAGGCGGCGCCCTCGGAGGTTGGGCCAGGTAACCCGTTGGGGCGGTCAAAGGGCCGTCCCACTCCGGCTTCCCCGCACTCCATCGAGCCGGGGGCATCCTCTGCCAGCTGCTGCGGCTACACGAGTGATATTACCGAGCTTGTAATTCACACCAATCCCGTCATCACGACTACTTCTGCATTCGTTATGAGCCTGGGCTCGAATTGGAGAAAGGCAACAAGTGCGAACAATTCATCCCCAACCGAGCGCCTGTGCTCCGGTCCCCGCCTTACCTCACCTTCCCTCACGCTTTCCCCTCGGCCATCCCAGCGCATTCGTGTTTCCCCTCGGCCATCCCAGCGCATTCGTGATCCCCCTGTCCAACAGCCTCTCACCGACCCCACCGCCTCGCCTCCTCTTCTCGCACTCCCCGCGCCTCTCGAGTCCGGCCCACTCAGAACCGGCGATGAATGCCGGCTCGCTAGAGTATGCCCCAAAGGTTTCTCGCCCAACAAAATTGCACCCGCGGGCCCTGGGCCTGTTGGGGTCGCGCAGGTGGCGGGCGTGACGCGCCTGCGACCCTGAGAACGCCACGTGTACGCAGGGCCGATTTCGCTGGGGGCGGGCCACGTTCAATTGGCTTCGGTCGGGCGTGCCCGGGCTCGTGGTGTGAGTGCTGGCGCGCGCGGATGGCCAAACACCTCTGTGCTCCAGGCTCGCAGCTGGGTCGATATACCAGCCCCTGCTGCGCCCTACGATAGGGGCAGATAAGATAGCCTCCTTTCTCCCTTCTCCTACAGTACGTCATCCCAGCCCACCCAAGCGGTAAGAGCGACCGTGATGAGTAGGATCTATCACGGACCGGGCTAATCGGGGTGAGAAGCGCGCGCGCGCGGAGGCACGTTCGTCCCGAGCCTGAGCTTGGGCGAAGAAGATTGCTACATTATTATTATGAACTTGGTTACTTGGGGGCACGCTCGGACGATTGGACGATCGGAGTGGTCGGTGCTATCTGTCTCAGTTTGGTTATTGGTTCTATGACTCTGCTGCTCGGGATCGCCGCTTTGGCGAGCAGCGGAGTGGACGACAGCAGCACCACCGTAGCTCGCCCCAACACGGCCCCCTGTCGCTTCGGCCCGACCGACCCCGCGTCGCCCTCCGGGCCGACCCACGTCCACGTCCACGTCCACTCCCCAAGCACAAGCACGACGGCCTCATCAGACATTCCTGATCCCAACAGGGCATCCCGCCCGCAGCACTCAGCTCAGAGATGTGCCCAGTCCAGCTGGATAGTATTCCGGTATAAGCCAGGACAAGATATCGGAGATGTACATGCTTGTGCGGGTGCGAGGTACCAAGGTTCGTTAGGTGTACCAAGGTCATGTCAAGGTGTACCAAGTGTACCAAGTGTACCAAGTGTACCAAGTGTGCGGTGGTGCGGAACCCCTCCCAACGGCCCCGAGCCGCTGCGACTCCCTCTACTGCGTCTTCCTGCACGTCTCTGCGCGAGACGACGCGCGCCTTTGAGGCGATTACCGGGAGGAGATGACATCGTGATGGCCGCGAACGTTGATGAACGAGTACTACACGCAGCTCCATCAGCCTCCCCTCGCCCGCCCAAGCATCAGAGCCACATCCACGTACCTCCGCCAAATTCGGCTTGGCCCCAATCAGGTTCACATACACCAAGTTCGGCTCAGTCCTGAACGCTCTCAGCCCGGCCCGCTCGAGCAGCTCCCACCACGCCAAGAAGTCGGCAAACGTCTGCTTGCTGTCCCACGCGTGGATCTCGACTTGCAGCTGGCCGAAGGGGAGCGGGCGGCCCGCGGACAGGTAATGCGTGCAGATGCCCGCCAGGACGTCGAATTCCGAGCCTTCGATGTCCACTTTGAGGATGTCGATGAACTTGTGGCCTGAGCGCGATCGCGATACCATGTCACTACTGATCAGCAATGCCCAGGGCCTCGTGGGCGGTACGGGAGGGGGAGAAGGACGCACCGTTCAGCAGCATAAGCGTCTCGATGGTGTACACCTGGAAGTCGGGGTCGTACTCCGGCCCGTGCGCGTCTTTCCCGCCAATCGCCCACTTGTGGAAGTGCGCGCGGGGCTGCAGCACGGGCGAGTTGACGATCTGCGGGCCGAACTGTATCCATTCCCCGTTAGTCCGCCCGTCACCAGCCATACCAGACAGAGAGGGACGCACAGAATTGACACTGTAGTCGTACCCCCACACCTGGGCGCCAGGCGCCTTGTCCAGCACAGCAGCCTCGAACGACGAGTCCGTGCTGACGCCAAAGGAGTACAGGACGACCTCGGGCTTGCGCGCGAGCAGTTCCATCCCGCACACCCACTTGCCCCCGTCGCCCATCTTCCCGATGCGTGTCGTCTGGCGCGGGCACTCGAACGAGGGCAGGAAGAAGTCCCCTGTGTGCGAAGGTTAGTCGCTACTGTGCGTCGCACGCAGGGTGGGGAAGGGAAGGGGAAAGGAAGGAAGGACGCACAGAGGGTGTACTCCGCCCGCCAGCCGCTGCCCCGCGGCCAGGGATCCACCGCCCCCGGCCCGCCAAGGTCGTTCACAAACTTGATGCGCTCCCTGACCATCTCGTTGTACAGCCCCTCCGCCTCTATCATCCGATCCTCAACTCCCAGCGGCCGGTCCAGCGACCCGTGCGCCCCGAACCCGCCGCCGTGCCCCCACCAGCCGGCCGGGCCGCGCAGGATCGTGTGCCCGATGAAGAGGATGAGGAGGAGGGCGAGGAGGGCGAATGCCGAGAGGGCGCGGGGGCTGTAGGAGGCGAGCGCAGGCTGCGAGGACTGGATGCGCCGTACGATGTGCTTCAGCTGGGTGAGGACGGACATTGTCGTCGTGTTTTTTGTGCGTGGTGATGGTGAGTGCGGGGACGCGTATCGTGCACGGGTTTTGTCGCGCGCGATCAAAGCTGTTCAGAAATATCAAGGCTCTGTGCTGTATGCCGTCCCGTCCCGTCAAGAGTTGTGTTTGAGAGCAGCGAGATGTCGCAAGCCGAGTTGTGAACTAGCCCAAACAGCGGGCTCCCTGTCAAGATGCGTCGAGAATTGGGTTATGCTGTGGACAATGGAGGACGGAACTGCAGCACTTTTGGAGGGCCAAGGCTGTGCGGTCGTGATTGGACTCTATTTCGGGCTTCGCACTTCTTACCCCCGCGTCCGGGACCGGCGGACACTCCTCGACGCCGTCGTTGTCCTCCATGCCATGAACGTCAACACGGTATGCGTCCTGGCGAGCAGAGTGCGAGAGGATGGCCATTCGAAAGTGGACGACATACCACCGGCAGCGCCAGTCCAGATCGCAACATGCCCGTGACGGCGCTCGAACCCTTCCGCGGCAGTGGGACTGCGCACTGTTCCTCCCGAGACACACACTGCTGCATCCTAAACCCACTGCTGAGTGTTCATTGGTCTTTTCTCCGGGCGGCACTGTATACGGATCCCACAACCCTGCTGGTTCGAGAGTGCGGCAGAATCGCTACTCCACACAAGGCGTGGGGGCTGCGGAGCATGCCGGAGGTGGACACGGCTCGTTCTCCACCGAACGCCTCGCATACTACGGCGGCTCAGGACAGCATGTGCTTGTGAGGCAAAGCCGCTGTGGCAGGGCGCTGCGAGAGGATGATGTACAGTTCGTAGACGCGCATATATCTTCTGCTCTGTTTGCTACATGTGTCCCAGGGCGTCTATTTCCCTGTGGCCTGTACAAACACTCTATTCCAATCTCCCTTTACTGCCCATGAGTCGTCGTCGTTTCCCTGCAAGGTCCCAGGTGAGCTAAGACGCCCCCTCGACCCCGCCCGGCATCTTCCCACCCTCCGCCTTCCACCCCAAGACCCTCTCCGCTTTCCCACAGTCATAGAACCCCTGCTCCTTCTCCAACCTCCCACTCCCCGTCCTCACCTCCACCGCGGGCCAGAACCTCTCCCTCATCTCCTGCGCGTCCTCCTCCCCGGCCCGATGCGTGGGCATGACCACGAACACGGCCTCGCTCCCCTTCCAGCCGACCTCGAGCCCGAGCAAGCACGCCCGGGCCGCCTCGGCAGGGTCCGTCCACCCCCACAGGTCCTTCCGCGCCCGCTCGGCGTTGGCGATGTGCAGCCCTTGGCCGCGCGGGAGCACAGCGTGCAGCCGCAGGCTGGTGATGGACATCCAGGGGTGGGCGCGGGCGACGGAGTGCGCTTGCTGCTCGAGCAGCTGCTTGGAGAGCGAGTACGCGTCGGAGGGCGTGCTGGGGTGCAGCTCGTCCACGGGGAAGTAGACGTATTGGGGCTCGCCAGGCGACCAGGCGCCGCCGATCGCGTTCACACTGGGTCCATGTCAGCGAGGGCGGCACGGTACCAGGGCTGTCGGACAGTGCAGACCTGCTCGCGAGGACCACCTTGGACACGCCAGCCTCCGCCGCCGCACAGAGCGCATTATAGCTCAAGCTCGTCTTCCCGCGCCACACTCAGTCCCGCCTCTCAGAAGTCGACGAACCGGTACTCACATTGGTATTGCACACCCTTGCAGGACTCGCCAGCCTCGGGTTCGCGAACCCCGCGAGGTGCACCAGCCCTCCAGCTCCCTGCAGCAAGCGCAGGAAGACGTCGTAGTCGAGCAGGTCGGCCGTCGTGTAGGACACCCTTGGGTCTGTGAGCGGCTCCGCGGGCGGGAGGAGGTCGACCAGGAGGAGGGTGTGCTGCGTGTGGGCCAGGGCGGCCTGGACGAGCGCGCGGCCGACGACGCCGGATGCGCCGGTGATGACCACCTTCATGTTTCGCCCTTGCTCTTGCGGGACGGCGGGGGTGGGGAGAGCAGAGGTGGGAGAGTCGGCACTGAGGGCCGGCCGAGCGGGGCTACGGGGGTGCGGGGATCGCCATGAGGTCGGTGCGTGGGGAGAGGCCGGCGGGGGGGTGTGCGGGATAATTCCGGAGAAGTGCGCGGCTCCGCGTCAGGGACGCGACGAGAGCCAAAGCACTCCGAGTCCGAGTCCCTCCTCTTCATCCTTCATTCACGATCTAGCTTGGTGTCTGGGATCAATACGGCCCTCGTTGTGCCCTGTATACCGCAGTGCGGCAGCTCGGGACTTACCATCGAGCATGATATCGCTCAACATGTTATGCTGACTGACCCCATTCGCTTGCGGCCCCCGTCTTCCTCGCTGACCGACTCCGATCCGGGTTCTCCCCTCCGCCGCCGCACTCTATAGCGTGCGCCGATGGGCGATGAGCCGGTGAGGCGGTGCACGTGACGACCCCTCTGTCCGCCCATTCAACCGTGGTTTCCCAGCACACCGCTCACTTGCGAGCGCCGTTTCCCGACTCACAGGCTCGCCCTGCCACCCCCGCACTTCGGCATAGAAGGACTGTGTGAGTCAACGGCATCGATTACCAAGCTCTGCCGCTGAGCAATACAGTCTGGTTGGCGGAGGGCTTTGGCTGCGCTGGTTATGCGATTTCCAAACATGGACTTGTGTGCTTCTTGACCTCCTTGCTGGGACGGCACTGGATGGGATTGGAAGGACGGCGATGCGGCGTAGCGAACGAAGGACTACGCTGCCGCAGGCGAAGGCGAGTCAGCTCACCGGGTATAAGAGCTCCAGGCGAGAGCACGAATGTCGTCCAACAAACCTGCTATCCCCGCCCAAAGATGCTGATCACCTACAAGCACGCACTCCTCTTCGCCCTCACCCTGCTGGCCAGCGGCGTCTCCGCTCTTCAGCGTCGAACTCCCCACAGACCGGCAATGCCGACGCCCAGCCTGGAGGACCTCGACACGGAGGTGTTCTCCCAGAACGGGACGAAGCTGCCTGATCTGGACACGATCTACACCTTTGATCAGCTCATCGACCACGATGACCCGAGCTTGGGCACGTTCAAGCAACGATGTGCGTCTGTATTGCCATGCTCGAGGCTCTCGCTGATGCTTTCCCAGATTACTTCACCTACCAGGACTACCTGCCTGGCGGCCCCATAGTCCTCATGACCCCCGGAGAGAGCGCGGTCGATGACAACTGGCCGTTCCTCACCAACCTGTCCATGCTCGGTCTCCTCGCACAGAAGCACACCGGCGCGGCCGTCGTCCTCGAGCACCGGTTCTACGGCCTGTCCAACCCATACCCGGAGGGGGGTCCGTCCAGTCCTTCCAGGTTCACACCATCGACCAGGCCGTGCAGGACCTGGTGTACTTCTCCCAGAAGGCCGTTCTGCCGATGCCCGGAGGGGACCGCATGAGCAGCCGTAGCAACCCGTGGATCTTGATGGGCGGCAGCTACTCAGGTGCGCTCACGGCGTGGACGATGGCGAGCAACCCGGACGTGTTCTGGGCGGGATACGCATCGTCCGCCGTTGTGCAGGCTATGAATGACGGGTGGATGTACTTCGAGCCTATCCGGACGAAGATGCCGCAGAACTGCAGCGCTGATTGGCAGGCGTTCATCCAATATGTGAGTGCTCGAGACCATCGGTTGAACCGGAATCTGACCGCCTCTAGTTTGACAGCATCGCTTTGAACGGCACGGACGCCCAGCAGCAGCAGCTCAAGACTCAGCTTGGCTTCCCTAACGTGACGCACATCGATGATGTAGCCTTCGCTCTGCGGAACCCCTTCTTCACGTGGCAGGATATGAGTCCATCTGAGTAAGTACACTCCATCGCCGCCGCTCGAAAGCCAACTGATCGGTCGTAGCCTCACGGAGGATACGTTCTTCCAGTTTTGTGATCTGTTCGAAGTGGATTCTAATGGAACAACCGCGGGTCCTGAGGGATTCGGCATCGACTTTACGATATCAAGGATGCCCCTTGTGGTGGAAGAATTGATGCTGCGTGAGTTCCCCGCTCCGATGGGAAGGGTCACAGTCTGATCTTGTGATAGAATGCCCGGGACAGACTCAGGAAGAGTGCTTTGGTACCCACGATGCGCCGATTCCAGTCAACGTGACCGTGAATCAGTGGGCGCGTTCTTGGGCGTGGACCACGTGAGCAATGCCTGCGGGCGCGATATTCTATGTGCTCACATTGGTGCCAGTTGCAATTTTGTCGGTTGGGATCAGGTTGCAGCTCCGGAGCATTTCCCTTCACTCCTCTCACGACTGGTCACTCCAGAGTATGTGGAGCGGGCGAATTGCCAGCTCCAGTTCCCGGAGGCAGTGAGTCCCGCTCTTCAGAGCATTTGAGCACAGCGCTTACGCCGAGGCACAGTTCCCGTCCATTCGCGCTGCAGACACGACCTCGGTCAACAAAGCATACGGCGGCTGGAATCTGAACATCAATCGTCTCGTATTCGTCAACGGCAATAGAGATCCTTGGCGGTTCGCGACCGTCTCATCCGACTTCATCAACCGTGCATCATCGGCCAGCCAGCCGATCGCAGTCTCGGACGGGTTCCATGTGTCGGATACGCTTCTCTCGAATGGGGAAGTAGACGATACGATCCACCAAGCGCAGCAGCTGGTATTGGAGAGCATGTATGAGTGGATGACGGAGTGGTACGAGGTCAACCCCCAATATCCGAACCCTACCCCGCCGCTGTAATCTTCCCCTGAGTTCTTCTCTAGCAGCCACATATGTACACTCGCTTAGCGCGCTCAAGGACTTTCCCACCACATAATACTAGCTGTATGTAGTCATAATAATGCGCATTGATAGTATAAAACTTAATACCAACGTTTACAAGGGACAAAACGGAAGGGCAGTCGGCTCCCGACAACCGCACCAGTGCAGGACCCGAAGACGCGGCGACTGGGGACGTCAATCGTCTTTATGCTCCTGTATACCACAGGAATGCATCCCTCACTCCATATAGTATCACGTCCATCTTGTGCTTGCTACATGTCCTCGGCGATGATCCGGCTTGGAGGTCCTTCCTGAACGGGCTGCTTCTATTGCGAGTGAAAGCTGGAATCTACTGCGAGGCAGCGCTGGCACCCGCCTCCACCCGGTTACCCAAGCGCTATCCCTCAACCGAATCACTCATAATGTCGCGATCGCTGTCTCTCTACTGTACGACCTGATCCATCACTTGAAGCAGTCTGCAGTCAGTCAAGATGATGTCCGAGATTCAAACCCTGCGATCTATCATCAATGACTCGCTCGACATCATGCAGTCGGGTACATACGCTTGTGCCATCTCGTCGCCCTGTATTCTCATTTGGCTCCTACTTCGCAGAGCTCAACTCGGCCAATCTTCCGGAGTTCTGGGTCTCAATTCCAGAGGCTCATCCTGCCGATGCACCCGACTTCCTGCCTTCGCCCAGGCTCTGCGAGTCTAGGCGTATCTTATTGGGTGTGCAGAGCGGCACTGAACAGTATGCATGACTGAGACTGGAAACAGCTGCGCTTAGAATGATGGCAACCGCTATTCAGCCACCATCCGAGAAGGTGAGCTGATTCAACTCAGTCCGCGAAAGCAAGCTGAATATGCGCAGATAATCGAAGCGGGCTGGTGTGTATGTGGGGCTTGCGCGCTCCTCGCCAAAAGGTGCTGACAGCAGTAAAAGCATCAAGAAGCATCCGCTCTCACCACGGCTATCAAGTATAACGTCGCTCAAGATCTCTGCGATGCTTCTGTAGACCAAGAGAAAGGTGTGGAAGGAGCGATCTTGGCGTCGAAATATGGCTTGCTCCCAGACGAGTTCAGTATGTGACTGGTTTTCGGACATGATGTAACTGCTGAATATCTTGCCTGGCTATAGCGCGTGTGATGCGGGCGTTGGCTGCGAAGCACTATGTACGCGGTTTGTCCCATATCCGTGACGACTCGATATGCTTACCCTATTGATGCATAGATACGGGAAACCTCGGAAGGTTGCTTCGCTGCCAACCGAGTCTCTGTTGCGCTCACGCCCCCGAACGCGGCTCCGCGGGCAGCGGCTTATAAGTAAGATCGCTACTGCTGTTACCAGGCGAGAGGCTGACACTAGTGACTGCAGCGGCGGTTTTGGCTTGGCTGTTGCTACTCGTTTGACCGACTCTCTGGATATCCACGAACATCGCACGGCAGCACAACTGGCACACGGCTACGACACCGATCTGTTCACTTTCTTGACAACCAACTCGAAGTACTTCAATATCTTTACGGCAGCCATGACAGGAACGTATGATGCTACTCATGCATCTTTAATGGCTGGTACGTGTAAGATCTTGTGTATACTTGACCTGCACTGAGACCGTGTATGTAGATTATCCATGGGCTGAACTCTCATCCGACACGGTTGTTATCGATATAGGTGGTGGTGAAGGAGGATTGGGCATGGCCATTGTGAAGGCGTTCCCTCATCTCAAAGTCATAAATCAAGACCGACCGGAGGTACAAGCTCCAGCGTACAAAGTGCGTATTTGCTTCAATCCGCCGAGTGGCTTGTCTGTCTGACAATTGAGCCCAGAATTGGCAAAGTCATATTCCCGACATTTTCGAGAGCGGTCGTATTGCTTTCGAGCCTCACAACTTCTTTGATCCTGAACCCAGAAAGGGTGCGCAGTACCTGTACACCATGAGGCAAGTGCTCGTATACCTATAGCAACTCTTCGAGCTGATCCAGGCCAACAGATGCATCATGTAAGTGACTCGTTAGCCGCGCTTCCGCCGATACCATTGACTGGGGTATGGCAGTCACGATTGGCCCTACGACGACTGCGTCGCGATTCTGAACTGCCTCAAATCCGCTATGGTCCCCTCTTCACGGCTCTTGATCATTGAAAACGTCGTTTACCCGCCCGTATCGCCCTCTGCCTACGTTCCCTTCATGCTGGGGTCTGTCAACAACCGGCAGGCGTTCAAGAAGGCTGACACGCCCTGGCCCCTTCCAAATGGATCGCAGGTGCTCGAGCTTGTACGTCGCTTACTCTCTCCAACCTCAACTACGCCCCTCACGCAGCTTGCTCAGACCCATGACTATGAAATGCTGAGCAATTTCAAAGCCAAGGAGCGGACGCCTTCCGAATGGCGGTCCTTGCTGGGCGACGTTGGCATGAAGATGGTGAAAATCTGGCCGACGAGGACTCCATTCTCCATCGTCGAGGCGGCCCTGGAGTAGACTTTGCGCCGAACTCATACAAGATCATCCTACGCGTAGAACTGCAGTGTTCTCGTCATTAACGATTCAAGTTTCATTCGCCTCGTTAGGTCTAGGATCTATGGGGCTGCCTGAAAGTCCTCGCGGGCCCGGATATCAGACAGGTTCGGTGGGGTATGGGGTGATGCGTACGCAAACAGGAATGCAAAGGGAACAAGCCCCTTTTTTTAAAGGCGCAACGAGTCCAACGCGCAAGGGGACAGCTAAGCGGTGAATTATAATCCGAAAAAAAAGGAGCGCAAGAAGCCATGCGAAGTACAATGATGCGTGCAAAGAAGCGGGATGAGCATCCATGGCCGACAGAGAGGCTATGAATCGCGGCTCTCGCTGTCTCCAGATTGGAGCGGCTGCATGGTGAGCGGGCTGCTCGGCAGCTGCTTGCGCTCGGTCGTAGGCGGCAGGACGGAGAAGGGCGCGGGGGTGCTGGGGCGTGTGGCGAGCGGTGTGGGGGGCTGGGAGCGGTTGTGCTTCATATGTGCCCTGATGAGATGGCCAGCGGCGAGGGCGGACATCAAGCTGAGCTCGCCGGCCATGACGGCGGCGCAGATGATGCGTGCGAGCTGGCGGGCGTTGTGGCCCGGGGAAGTCGGGTGGGCGCCCTGGATGCCGAGCATCTCGAGCATGGCCTGCTGGGGAGGGAGGACGGTGCCGCCGCCGACGGTGCCGACCTCGATGGAGGGCATGGAGCAGGTCATGAGGAGGTCCTGGCCGTCGTTGATGGCCTCCATGAGGGTGATGCAGTTTGAGCTCTCGACGTTCTGCGCGGGATCCTGGCCGGTGGCGAGGTAGACGGCGGTGAGGATGTTGGCTGCGTGGGCGTTGAAGCCGCCGATGCTGCCCGCCATGGCGCTGCCGATCAGGTTCTTCTTGATGTTGAGGTTGACGAGGTCGTGGACGGTGGTCTTGAGCACGCTCCTGACGGTCTTTCCGGGGATGACGGCCTCGGCGACGACGCTCTTTCCGCGGCCCTCGATCCAGTTGATGGCGGCGGGCTTCTTGTCCGTGCAGTAGTTGCCCGAGAGGGCGAGGACGACCATGTCTGGGAAATGCTCGGCCATGACCTCGAGGGCCTTCTCCGTGCCCTTTGAGATCATGTTCATGCCCATGGCGTCGCCCGTGCTGGTGGCGAAGCGGACGTAGAGGGTGCGGCCTGCGAGGGCGCAGCGGAGGCTCTGTAGGCGGGCGAAGCGCGAGGTCGAGTCGAAGGCGTCGCGGATGATGGCGCTGCCCTTTGGGCTGTCGATCCAGTGCTTGGCCTGGGCGGCCATGGACACGGTGGGGAAGTCGATGGCGGGCCCGCGGGTCATTGCGTCCTGGGTGAGGACGGTGGTGACGCCGCCGCCGGCGTTGAGGGCCTTGCAGCCGCGGGAGGCGGAGGCGACGAGGGTGCCCTCGGTGGTGGCCATCGGGATCGGGTAGGGGACGCCGTCGATGGTGAGCGGGCCTGCGATGCCGACGGGGATGGGCATGTACCCGACGACGTTCTCGCAGCAGGCGCCGAGGACGCGGGAGTAGTCGTAGTGGGCGCAGGGGAGGAGGGAGTGCTCGAGCGTCTTTGTCGCGCTCGTGCGGCTGATGAGCGCGCGGCGGACGCGGACCGCGCGCTCGAGGTCGCCGAGCACCTTCTCCAGGGCGTAGGCGGCGATCTTGCCCCGCTGGGAGAGGAGGACGATCTCCTCGTCGCTGAGCGCGTCCGGCCCGAGCTCGCTCTCGAGCACAACCACACACTCCTCGAAGCTCCGCCGGCCCACACTGTACTTGTCGCCCAGGGGCGTCCCGAGCGGCGTGTTCCGCACGACCTCCTCCCGCTCCTGGGGGATCGGGGCGGGCGCGGGCGCGGGGGGGTGCGGCCTGGGCAGAGGCGGGGAGAGCAGCTTGGTATCGAGCTGCGGGGGCAGGGCGTGCGAGCTCGGGGTGAGCGGGAGCGACCCGCGCATGGGCGGGGAGTCGAGCGCGTGGGCGACGACGGCTGGGCGGTGCGAGTGCGGGTGCGAGTGCGGGTGCGGGTGCGGGTGCTGGGCCGAGTGCTTGCGCTCGTGTGCGGGCGTGAGGGTTGGCGCAGGCTCGGGCGCGTAGGAGGGCGGCTCGTCCCTCTCCCTCTCCCTCTCCCTGTCCTTCTTCTCCTGCGCCAAAGCCGGCCTGCCCGGCTCCGCAGGGTCATCCTCGAACGCCTGCAGCTGGCTGGCCGCGCCCGTGCCCGTGCCCGTTCCCGTGCCCGTGCCGAGGCCCTTGAGCAGGTAGCCGTTCAAGAAGACACTTACGGCGAGGGCGAGGACGATCCATTTTGAGAGGACGGGGTCGCCGACGAGGTGTGACCACTCGGCCATGAACTCGTCTATGAATGCTAGGCTGCCCGCGCCCGGGGCCGGGGCTGAGTCGGCCGAGCGGGCGTGGTGGGCCTGCTCGAGCGAGGTCAGGGCGACCCGGATCGGCGGGGCGATGTGCACCAGCAGGGTGGTGGTGGGCGGGTGCAGGGCGAGGAGGGTGCTGAGGACCGGGGCGAGGGTGGGGGAGGCAGGGGAGATGGGCCGCCGGGCTGTGGAGACGGAGGAGTGCAGGGCGTGGGCTTGCTTGAGCGCTGTGTGCTCTGTGAGGGTCGTGCAGAGGTTGAGCACGTGCAGGACGAGGAAGGACACGATCTGGTATCACACATGCACATCAGTGCCTCTCCCCGCGCATGGGTAAGCAGAAGCACGCACGAGCAACAGCTTGAGCCGCGCAACGGGGTTCTCGGCCTTGTCGTCCAGCGGCTCGCCGAACACGGCGCGGGAGATCTTCTGCCCCATGGGCGGGGCCTGGGCGGCGTGCGTGTGCATGTCCGAGCCGCGCCGGAGCTTGCCGCGCATGGCCTTGATGCGCTGGACCTGGAGTACGGGAGGGCATGTGAGCAATGGCCTCTTCTGCGTGAGGGCGGGGGGACGCGAAAGGAGATGGTAGGAACGGGACGGGACGGGACGCACCTCGACCATGACATTGAGGATGGCGACATAGAACGTGAAGAGCAAGCAGCAGTCCGCGGCGAGGATGAGGGCGGCGAGATGACAAAACTCCTTGAGACCGCCCACGCCGCTCGCTGCGCCCAGGGCGAGCACGGCGATCTCGAGGGCGTAGTCCCTGACGATGCCTGCGCCGACCTGGTTGACGGCTGCGACGACGACTGTTGAGGCCTTTGTCGCTTTCTGGTTGGAGGCGGCGGTGGCGGGGGCGGTGGGCGCGTGGAGCGCTGCTGGGTGGGCGAATACCGCGCGGGTGAGGGTGAGGGGCTTGTCGAAGCCGACGGTGATGACGAGGAAGGGGAGTGCCTCGAAGAGCTGTATGAGGTCTACGCGGAGGGCGAGGAGGTTTGAGAGGAAGAGGGCAGCGACGAAGGCGAAGCAGCCTGAGACGAGGACGCCGACGCCGAGCCAGAGCTTTGAGCCGAGGCGGCGGAGGGTGGAGAAGAGGTGGTAGAAGGTGAGGTGCATGAGGACGTAGCCGAGGAGGAGGACGAATATGTCGGCCGAGTCGGCCTTGTGGGCGAGGGCGCGGACGCGGACGGAGAGGGAGAGGAAGACGCCGCGGAGGGAGTAGGGGGAGGCGGCGGCGGCGGCGGCGGCGGCTGGGGAGGGCGGGAGGGAGAAGGCGACCGGGTGCGGGGAGGCCGGGTCGGGTGCGGGGAGGGAGGGGGAGAGCAGCCGGGAGAAGTAGGAGCGGTGGAGTGTGCTCAGGTCCTGCGCGGTCAGGCGCGGTGCGGTCGAGGGGAGGGTGTTGGGGAGGGCGGAGAAGGCGAGGGAGAGCGGGGTGCGCTGTCCCTGCTGGAGAGGCAGGCACTCGCTCATCCCCGTGTGCTCGAGCAGCGGGGGCGCGTAGCACAGGTCCCGCGCGTAGTTGAGCGAGCCCGTGCCGACGGCGAGGTCGTGCGCCAGGTAGTCGCCCAGCTCCTCGACGGCGGGGAGCGACCAGGTGTCGTTTGGGCCCAGGGGGCCGCCCGAGCTCGAGACGGGCTCGACCTGGCGGAGCCAGAGCATGCTCGGCTGGTCTGGGAGCTCGCCGCGGCGGGCCCGGTCCCAGGTGTCGTCTGTGGCGACCTCCCAGCCTGTGGTGGCCGGGGAGTGGAGGAGGACAACGGAGGAGAGGGGCTGTTCGTGGTAGTACTGGTAGTTGAGTTGGGGGTCGATGTCGGGGAAGATGTGCCATGTGGAGACTGCGTGGAGGAGGTGGAAGTAGGCGAGGGTTGCGCCGATGAACGTGAGGACGATGCACTCGATCGGGGAGGCCGAGGCGTGGTAGGCGAGGAAATGGGTCAGCCGCCGCGTGGGCGACAGACTCGTCGACATGGTGCAGGCAGGCGTCGGGCAGGGCAGAGTGCAGAGCGCAGAGCAGGCAATCGCAGGCAAGGGCAGAGGCAGAGGCAGAGGCAGAGCAAACCCCGGTCGAAGATATAACCCCCGTCTTCTCTCCTCCCTTCCCTCTTCTTCTGCTCTATCGATCAGGTGCGGGAGCGGCGAACCCGACCACCGTGGTCTGCGAGGCGAGGCGAGGCGAGGCGAGGGCGATGACCCTTTCCCCTTTCCCTTCTTCCTTCCTTCCAGTTCCCTGGCGTGCCGTTCCTCTCTCAACGGGGGCAAACCGCCACCGACGGCCGCAGATCCACTCCCGCTTTGCTTGGGGTTGGCCCACCAATAATAGTGAATAATCGATGATCACTTGGGGTGGGCACACTGTTACTACTGGTATCACTCACTCGATTGATCCCGCTTTGCTGGGCGCGTGAGGCGCCGATGGGCCGAGCCGGTCGTGCGCTCCCCGTGGTCGGACGGGGGCGGGGGCGGGGATCCAATGCTGTGGAGCCCCCCCCCAGTGCGGGGTGTTGGGTGCGCCGGGGTACAGTGCGTGCGTGCGTGCGTGCGTGTATGCACAGGCCGCCAGAGTGTCCGGCGGGGAAGGGCGCAATCTCGGCCCTCAGCCAGCTGTATCCTCCCAATCCTCTCCTGCTCCCCGCTGCCCCCGCACCGACCTCCGACCGGGCGATCAAGCGCCTCGCTTCAGTCGGCCCCGATATCGATGCATATGCGCCCGACGAGCGTCCAGCGTCCAGCGACCATCCCGCGACTGAGGACAAGAACGAGCGCTGCACAGATGCAGTACGGCCCCTCGGCACTCTCCCCCCCGACCCCCAGACAGTACACTAGTACTAGCCCCCACTGGTACTGTATGCACTCCGCCCTCTTCCAAGGCAGGCCAGGGACCGGCTGCAGTGGGTGCGGGACCGAGCGCGCCTTCTCGGAACTCGTGCGAATCCCGGGCCGTTCGAACACTCAGTACTTGCCCCTGCGCCTTCTCGACACATCGGCACATCGGGAAGATAAGGATTATGATAAGTTAGTAAGATGCGCTGGTCCTCCTCGCGCGCGCGCGATTACTGTCATTCTGCACCTGCTGGGGAGGTGCTGCAGATCCCTCTCGGGCAGGGGCTGATGTGTGCTGTGTGCTGTGATACTGATATGACGCGGCGAAAGCTGTGTGCCTTGTCTAAGTTATCCAATACCTCAGTGGGCAATGCTGATCTCCAGTCGCTAACAACGTCCATTGTCAGCCCCACATGCACATACCAGCGCCATATCCCCCCCCCCCCCCCACGCTGGGGCCTTCCAGCCCGTGCCTCGCGGGAGCTTGCAGCGATTCTATTCTACAGTATACTGTATTCCCGACAGGCGGGAGGCGACCGCTCGCCGCTCCCAGCTCCCTCCCGGCGCATGCGGATCATGTTCAATCTTCAATCCTCAACCTTCGGCCGCCGGGCTTCTGTTCCTGAGGTGCACATGTGGGATAACGACTCGCGCTACTGTAACGAGCGCTGCGGTCCCGCAGCGCCAGCGCCAGCGGCAGCGCCAGCGGCAACTCCCCGCTCCCGCTCGGCGCTTGCACTTCGGCAATTCGGGGAAACCAACCGAAGACACAGAGGGACTGATCCCGGCTCGTACTGAGCACAGTGCTCACAGTATGCAACTTGGCCTTCCTGTACTCCCGGACCTCGCTGTCAGCACCGATGCGGCTTGCTTCTCCTACCCTACCGCACGCGTGCAAGAGATGATCCTCGCCCCCCGTAGCGTGCCGGGTAAAAGAACGCCCTCCACGCGCGGGGCCCCTCCCACCCGCCCTCCTCCTCCTCCCCTCCCCCTCCCACTCCCACGTGCACATGCACAAACGGCGCCTCCCGCCAGCTCGTACACAGCTCCCCCACCTCCCTCCCCAGCCTCGCCCACGCGCGGAGCTCCCGGGGCTCCTCCCGCGCGCGCTCGGCCAGCTCCGTGCGCACGCTGGAGAGGTAGCGGACTTTGCTCAGCCTCGGCAGGGACTCGCCGCGCTGGAGCGTACGGAGGGTGCGGAGGAGCGTGAGGGCCGAGCCGGGCTCCGAGCCGGTGCGGTCGAGCACCACTAGCTCGCTGAGCTGCGGCAGGGCGGGGAAATCGGGCTGCACTAGCTGGTCAAGTGCGGCATACGGGCAGACGAGCGTGCCCAGGCTGCCCGAGACGGAGCGCACAATGTCCAGCTGCGCAGCTCGCTCGGCCGGCCCCTGGCCCAGCGGGAGCTGCAGGGTCGAGATCGGCCAGCGTGTATCCGCCAGCGCTTGCCAGTGCTCGACCGGAACTGCGTTGGCGCTGGCTTTGCGGTACACGCTTCGCCCGTGCCCGACTTTCAGATGCCGGAGCTGCGGCGTGTGCAGCGACCTGATGAAGCGGGCGATCGAGCCGACGTCTTCCGCGTAGTGCGTCGCTGTACTGTGGTGCACGTCGTACTCGAGGATGAGTGTCTCCAGGGCTGGGAGGGGGAGGACGCCCCCGACGCAATCAGCGATCCGCGTTGTCGCCAGCCCGAGGGTGTGCAGGCGCTCAAACGACGCGAGCGTGCGCACGTCCTCCGCCGCCAAGCATGCCCGCACGAGGACGAGGCTCCGGATTGCCGATGGGGCATTGTTTGGCAGGAACCGCTCTCCGACAATCTTGAGGTATGTGAGGTCGCGGGCGCTGTCGTAGAGGTGCTGGAGCCAGGCTGGGGAGCACGAGGTTCCCCCGAGAGGCTTGTTGCTCAGAAGGCTGAGGGACCGCAGATTCGGTAAGCCTCCGGGGCCCAGTTTCTCCAGCACATCCGTCATGGGTGTGCCCGATTGACAGCCGAGCAGGGACAACGTAGCTACGTCGCCTCGCCTCGTTTCGAGCAAATGATGGACACGCGTCCAGTCTACCTTGCCCGCCTTTTGGCTGGTGTGCAGCGGATACCCCGGGATGTTCCAGTAGAGGACGAGATCATTCTCGAGAGCGAGGTGGATGTTCCCAAAGCGTGCCGCACGGCTGACGTCCAAATCAAACCGCTGAAGATTGGTGTAGATCCGCCGATAGTCGTCCTCGCAGTATAGCAGTGACGACCACAGCGACGGAGTAGCGAGTGCTGCGCATCGCCATCCTCGGGACACTTGGGTGAGATAGAGGCGGGCCATCCTCTTCATCCGAAGGTCGTGCAGGCCATCCAGCACGAGGGTGAACACCTGCTGCAGTAATTCGATCGGGAAGTCATCGATCGGTACGAATCGTGCGGGGAGCGAGTCCAGCCGTCGGAGATGTTCTGTCCGTCGTGATCTCTGGTAGCCCAGCTGTTTCATCACCTCGTCTGCTTCCCACCCTAGGTAATGGTCCGAATCATATAACGACCGAGGCTGGCGGAGAACCTGTATGACCGCAGTGCGCACGACACAAAGATACGCCAGTACTTGTTCCTCGAGTTGGGCCTTGCCAGACGGATCGGAACAAATCATCTTGGATGGCGAGCAGATTCATAGGCGAGAGCAGCTCGCACGGTCGCCCATGTCCTATGATGCTACCGGCGTCAAGGCAAGGCATGTCTGCAGCGTGTTGAACGGCGGAGGGGATGCGATGGGATGCGATGGGCGGTCATGTGCAATGACCACTGATGGGCGCCGACCATGGCGGGCCGGACACAAATTCCTGACCGCGACAATCAACGGAGTGTCCAGATTCGCATGAGAACCCAGATATAATTCTTGATGTACCACGGGCCGTTGACAAAGTGGGCGAAATCGAAGATGAAGCAAGTGGCTTATTATAAAATCTAGAAAAGAAGTATCTTTACTAATTTCCCGCACTATCATCAAGCGCACATTCCACAATGGAGAAGGGAGTCCTCGTCGGCCAGATCTTCACGATCTTCATTCGGACCTCAACTTAGGTGCGTTCCTTCGGCTTGAAGTAGCTCATCATTTCGTAGTTTTCATTCTGCTTCTGACCCCGGTCGGCGTCGGGTCAACCAGGAACCCAAACGACCACCTACCCAGCGGCGAATGCGGAACCGTTGTTCCGACATCTCCGTGTTTCATCCACTCTGCACCACGAAGCGTCAGCCTCGAAGCAAAAGCAAAGCTGAGGTGTGCAGCGTATGAGTACGTGGCGCGGCTGCTGCTCCACCGATGTGGTTGAAAGAAGGGGAGTAGGTTCTGCTTCCGGCCTGGGAGTTGCCGCACAGGTTACCGAGGAAGGAATCGATCCAAATTTCTGTCAACGCCGACGGCGAACGGCACGCAATGTCTACAGACTTATAGGCCGGATGCGGCCATCCATAGCAACAAAAGTGTTTCTGGTGCGGGCTCGAGAGGGAAAATTGGGAATGTTACATAAACAGCCTAAGCAGCTTCTTTTGGATACGGGATATACGACCAGCGTCCTCCTCCGAACGCCTATCCTACCAGGAGCGTATTCGCTAGAGGAGTACACATGTCCGTAAAGGATTGAGCGGAGAGGCGCGAGAGCGCGGGAATCGATCGGGATCAGTAGACCTTCTTCTTCTCGTCTACTGAGATACCGCCGGGACCCATGTTGACGAGCAAGAGGAGGCCACCGACGATCGAGAGCGTTTGGAAGAAGTCATACCTGGCGCGGAGGTTAGCGTGTTTCGCGTATGAGGTAAGAAGGAGAGCTCACTTGAGGAAATCGCGCTGCGGGTGGTGCGCGTGGACGCTCCACCAGTTGTTGATAAAGACGTTGAAGATGGAGAGGACGAGGACGAGGAAAGAGGCGGACCACTTGGCCTTGAAGCCAACGGCAACCATGATGCACGCGCCGAGACCGACGATGGAGACGATCACGCGGGAGATGGACCATGTGCCTTGGAGGATGAAGCCGATGAAGAGGAAAATGAGGAGGACACGGCCGGCGAGTTGGAAACTGCCCACTCGTTAGTATCAAACTGGTTAAAACAACGACAAAGACGCACTATTTCCTCCTGTCTGTCTCAGACAGGCTGGGAAGGCCCGCAAACAGGTTTTTCCTGTTGCCCAGACTGTCGCTGAGCACCATGAGGAGACCGCCGATGACGGACAGGTTGCGGAGGAAGAAGTTGAGATCGAAGATCAAGCCGTAGCCGAATCCCTGTGCGACCACAACACCAAGGAGGGAGCCGACGGCGATCTCGGGGTAGCGCTTTGTGATCACGAGCCCGGAGCCGATGAGCATTACGATGACGTTGATCGCGAGGAAGGCGTGGGAGAGGCCCCATGGGAAGTGACGGTGCCTGCGGGGTGTGAGCACAAGATAGACATGGGCGGGCTTTGCGCCACGTACTTGCCAAGGAACCAGATCTGGTCACTCCACTGGGTCATTATCCTGAGAGCGTCCTCCAAGAACGTGACGACAATGAGGAACCTGCCGAGGGCCGGGAGGTACGGCCTGATCGGCTGGCTGACAATCTCGATCCAGTCCTCGAGCTTGGCGGAGATGCCGCGGACCTGGCCGAGCGGGTCGGTCTGCCATGCCTGTGAGTCCGTCATCTGCTGCATGGAGAAGGCGGGAGGGGCGGGGGAGGTGGATTGCTGGTACGGCGCGGGCTGGTAGGAGGCCGGCGCGTACGCGGGAGGCGGCGGGCGGTTGATGTTGATGCGGGTGGACATGGCTGCTGGGGTCGTGCTCTGGGTGGATTGGGTTCGTTAGGAGGATGGATGGGTTACAGGCTCGCTGTGGGTGTACGCGCGGTGAAAGGTGCAAGAGTTCGGAACTTTGGAACAGCGCGAGAGCAGTCTATATGCGCACGGTTAACCCGTCAACGCTGTGCACCGTCGACAACTCAATACACGTACCAAGCGTTGAACAAGGATCGCTGGACGGTCTGCGAATGCGTTTGAAGGGCTGGCGGGGTCTTGAGGAGGCGGACGCGGTGCTGCTCGTTTGAAGTTTGAGGTCGTCACCGCAAGGGGCGAGGGGGTGCGGAGCCTTTCTGGGGCCTGCGAGTGGCTGAGCGGCCGCGCGACGTGGAGACGTGGAAGGCGACCGCGTCTCCGACGGCCGCGCCCAACGCGTCTTCGACTGGGCGTAACGTGTTCCGCCCGGCGCTTGGTAGACGATGAGGACGACTATTCGCTGCTGTTCTTCCTCGCTGCGATGGAGCCCTCGATCGACTGATCATGGGGCATAGGACCATCCACACTCAGTCTCGTGACCGCCGAAGTATGAACACTGGCTGCGTTGAGGCATATGCACCAACCGGCGCGCGCCGCACGCGATGCAATACTATCATCTCATCTTTGCAGCAGGTCCTTCATACTGCGTTCGTACGATAGATTGGTTCTGTGCTCTTCCTGTTCGATCCATCAACCAGGTCTTTCCCCATACGCTATGAAGTCTGCGAGACTTCCCTTCACACACCAACCGCTTTCGAGTGATATCACGAATCATCGTTTGACTGCTTCGCGGAGCGCTACTGTGGTACTCGACTGCGTTCTGGCTCAATCTCGTCATCAAATTCTAGTGGCTGCGCATTGCTCTTGTCTAGTATGCGCATAAGGACTGGTCGCGCTAAGACAGTTCCAGCGGAAGAGTGGCCGGGCGGTCGAGAAGTGCGCAGGCGTACCATAATCGATGCTCGTTCACTCTTCTCGTCAGCGCACATCTGTCGGGTATGTCACGTTCGACCTTCCCACTGCCACCACATGTGATCCTTGCAGCGTATTGTCTGGCAGCATGGGTTCCACGCCGTATAGGCGATGACGCGCAAGAGTCTGGGCGGATTAAGGCCCGGAAACTTCACCCGCCAGCAACACCGATCTAACCTCGATCCCCATGGGACACGGGCGCTCCCCTCCAAGCGCCCGGCCGCCCCGCCCACCCGGCGACTCTTTGTCCCCCAACCTCCAAGCAAGGCTACAAGACAACGGGTCCTGGCGGGGCGCCCAAGTGGAGCTGGCGTCGCATTGGCCGGCGTCGCAGCTCCGGCTGTAGGCCGGAGGGTGGGGTGTTGCCTGCGCCCCTCGTGGTGGGAGGGTGGCAGCGGTAAGGACGGACCGCGGGGAGCGCTTCCCAACTCCAACCGCGCCGCCAGGGTGCTTTCCGACAATAATGCCGCCCGCAAGTCTTCATTGATGCGGGAATGTTCTATGTAGATGGGGTTCGTTCCCCAGATCTTCCAGAGGAAAGCCGTGCGCCACGTTGCCCGGAGGAGCGGCGGCGCGGGTCGCCAATGTTGGCGAGACAGCTGCGCGCCTGGTTCCTAGGTGGCTGCCGCCCAGGCGGGGTTGTTTCCAACGTGCAATGAAGGGTACGTAGCGTGTATGATATTCCTATCATCTTCGGACCGATACTCCCACCCGCCTGATGTCCCCCCAAATTCAGAGTGCGAGCGCTCCACCTCGTTGTGCGCAGGTCATCAGTCGTGCTCGCAGGCTGATCGACGGGACCCACGGCACCGGTCGATCAGTCCCCGCTAGACCTCGATTGCGGCCGATCACGCTCGATCGCGTCCGCCCGAATACACCGAGCCGCACGCCCGACAGCCGCCCTATTGAATGAGCTTGGTTGCTTCCGTGCGGACCGGCGTTCGTTCTCAATCGGACCGCGGGGAAGCAGCGCGCGGCGGATGGGCTAGGGTCCTCGCCAATGTCCGGTATTAATACCCCTCCGCCGTCGGTCGGTCGGCGTCCACCTTGCCTGCTCGCCGCGCACTCCCCCCCCAATCCCTCCAGAACACCCAAATCAACCGCAATGTCCAACGTTAAGAAGATCGTCCTCCTCCCCGGTGACGGAATCGGCATCGAGGTCGTCGCCGAGGCCAAGCGCGTCCTCGACGTCATCATCGAGCACCTCCCCGGCTACAAGTTCGAGGTCACCGAGGAGCCCTTCGGAGGTGCCGGGATCGAGTTCAACGGGCAGCCCCTGCCCGACTCGACCGTCGAGGCGTGCAAGAAGGCGCACTGCGTGCTCATGGGCGCCGTCGGCCACCCCAAGTACGGTCTCGCGCCCATCCGGCCCGACGTGGCCATGCTCGCGATCCGCAAGGCGGTCGACGCGTACGCCAACATCCGGCCCGTCCTCTTCCCCTCCCCCTCCCTTCTCGACAAGTCCCCGCTCAAGACGGAGATCGCGTCGGGCACCGAGATCCTCCTGCTGCGTGAGCTCGTCGGCGGCATCTACTTCGGCGAGCACGTCGAGGCCAACTGGGAGGACGCGGACCCGGCGGCGTGGGACGTGAACAAGTACTCGCGCTCCCAGGTCGAGCGCATCGCGCGCTTCGCCGGCGAGCTGGCGATCAAGACGAGCCCGCCGACGCCCGTCCACTCGCTTGACAAGGCCAACGTGCTCGCCTCCTCCCGCCTCTGGCGCACCGTCGTCACCGACATCTTCGCCAAGGAGTACCCGCAGGTGCCGCTGGACCACACCTACGTCGACGCGGCGGCGATGATCCTCGCCGCGCGCCCGAAGAAGCTGAACGGCATCGTCGTCTGCGACAACCAGATCGGCGACATCCTCTCGGACGAGCTCGCCGTCGTCCCCGGCTCCATCGGCGTGCTCCCCTCCGCCGCGCTGTCCGGCCTGCCCGACGCCAAGGGCGAGACCTTCGGCCTGTACGAGCCGATCCACGGCTCCGCGCCCGACATCATGGGCCAGGGCATCGCCAACCCGATCGGGACGGTGCTGTCGCTCGCGCTCATGTTCCGCTACTCGCTCGGCCTCGAGCCCGTCGCAAAGGTGATCGAGGCCGCCGTGTCCAAGGCGCTCGACTACAAGTCCGCCGGCGGCCTCGAGGCGTTCACCGCCGACCTCGGCGGCAAGTTCAAGACCAAGGACGTCGGCGACGCCGTCATCCAGTGCATCACACCCCTGCTCAAGGAGCTCAAGCTGTAGCTTAGTGGATTGGATGGTCGTCTAGATCGGGCCTGCTCCGCTGGCACGCGGCAGCGAACTTGTTTGTAATGGGATACGGCGTCGAATGCAATGACATGGGTTTCGAATCAAACGCGCGAGGGTGCCTTATCGAGGATGCCTGTGATCGAGCGGTGTCATTACTAGGATAACATATCGGGTATATCGGTCTAGGAGAGTGCGATCCAACAGCGAACAATGCGTGTCAAGTCCAGCGTGGCTACCTGCGGCCCATATATTACTTCTCGTTCGAATATCCTCAACCCACCCCTCACACACCGAGCACGGTGCCAAAGACATAGTCCCACATCTTGCTGGTGACACCGAACCCGAGCTCAAAGTTCTTGTAGTGATGCGCCAGGTGGTACTTCTTCATCTCGGCGACGTACGCGGGCAGGCGCGAGTGGTGCAGCGCGTAGTGCATCGTGTCGTAGAGGACGTAGAAGGCGAACGAGCCGGCGATGACGCCGTTGGCGATGGCGACGGGGAAGAGGTAGTACGCGAGGCGCGTGAAGGGGAAGGAGAGCATGATGAAGAGCGCGGGGGGCATGACGAGCCTCAGACTGCGGTGGGGGTCAGTATATGCGCAACATAGGGGAGGAAGGGGGCGTACCGGTCCATGGGCAGGTAGTGGTGCACCCCGTGCATGGTGAAGTGCACGGTGAGGGCAATAGGATGATCCGGGAGGAGGCTGTCGACGTGGAAGATGAACCTGTGGAAGCAATACTCGAGGATCGTCCAGACAAGGTTGCCCGCGAAAAAGCACAGGAGGGTCTTGAGCGGCGCGGGGAGCCAGGTGAGCTTCGGCTCGCTCGCGGCGAACACGGCGGGCGACGGCCAGTAGTACGCGGTCGGGTCGGAGAACTGGGCGATGGAGAGCCGCAGCAGGTACGCGGCGATCGGCAGCCAGATCATCGGCACGACGTACCATGGCGTCAGGGTGAGCATCTCGAGGATGTCCCACTTGAACATGCGCGCCGACTGGGAGAGATGCCGCGGCTGGTGCACTTGCTGCAGGTAGAAGGACTTGCTGCGGGGGCTGTCAGCATTCTCTTCAGCACAGAGGGAACGGAGACGCACCTAAAGTTGCTGAACCACACCTGGGCGAGCATGGGCTTACCCAAGTCGAGGAACTGCGTCTTGGCATAGTCATCCATCGTGTCCGTCTCCTCCGGGTGGAAGTCGTCCTCCGGGATCCAGTCCTCGCTGACCACAGCGGCGTCGGTCCCGAGCCTGCCGATGCAGAACTCGTCGAGCATGGCATACGCCGAGTCCGAGTGGACGTGCTCCTCCGCATCGTCCATGGCGTCGCCCAGGTCCTTGCCGGCGAACCGCAGGAGGAGCTCCTCCCCGCCCGGGTG
This sequence comes from Calocera cornea HHB12733, assembly GCA_001632435.1. Taxonomy (NCBI): domain Eukaryota; kingdom Fungi; phylum Basidiomycota; class Dacrymycetes; order Dacrymycetales; family Dacrymycetaceae; genus Calocera; species Calocera cornea. The sequence goes on from KV423980.1 coordinate 28,436, forward strand.
GTCATAGACGAAGGAGGAGACGTCGTAGACCTTTCCTGCGCGGGATACCCAGCAGTCGGACGAGGTGGAGTGGACGAGGACGTCCTGGGCGGTGTAGATGCGGGCGCGCGCCTTGTTGGAGAAGGAGGACATGCTTGGTGCTCGGTGGTCGTGTGAGACGGTGGTTGTTGACAGGAAGACGAAGGACGCAGGCACGAAAGGAAAGGAAAAGAGTATGCCTGCGGTGTGGTGCGTATATCGACTCTGCTGGGGATGGACGGGTCGAACAATAGGCACGGGCCAAGGAAAGGCCGCGGCTGTTTACGGACTCGCAGTCGGTGGGCACGGGCGGGTGGTCGATGATCCCGCCCGCTCGTGGGCCGCGGTTATTTCCCTCCGGCTGCTCCCGTCCCGCCCAGACGCACGACCGGCAAATCTGCAGTAAGGGACAACGCGTCAGCCACATTACGTACCCTCCCTGAGCTCACGCTTCGTGGCACTTTCCCCCCCCGCCGTCCGTCCTCCCGGACGACGACTATGAGCAGCCGTTGACCGCCCTTCCTCGCCGCTTATATTACCGTTCTGCAATCTGGGCGGAGCATCCGGATGTCCATCACCTCCCATCTCCATCTGCCGAACGGCCATCTGCCGCAGAACTCACACGTTCTAGGTTCGGGGTATTGTGGGCTTCCTGATACCCGCACACCGCACTGGCAACAATCATTGGTCATCGGGCCACGGATCACTCGAGCAAGGCTACATGTATTATGACACCGTCATGTCCCTGCTTCGTCTTCTCCTTCGCCCGCTTTCCGTTCTCCCACCCCAGCACTCATCGCGACAAGGATGACCCGGGCCCGTCCTTATCGTCTTATCTGACAAATACGCTGCTCGTGCCGAGCCAGCCTGCAACCGCCATCATCCATCGTGAGCTGCGACGGGGGCCAACGATTCTCCCCTCCCTGATATGATGATGATCCGCTCGCTGCCCGTGGGCTGCCTCCGGGCTCGGGCGCGCGCATCTCCCGCACCCAAGCCCGTCTCCGCTGAAGATTGCTCCTCTCACCTTTGATCGTCCCAAGCCTCCTGGCACTCGCGCGGCTTCACCCGGCCCCCCGCTCGCTATTTGCCGTTCTTCTGACAGGACGCCTTCCGCGCGCGTATAAAACCCCCTTCTCGCCCCCTTCCAAATCGGACAGCAATCGTCGTTCTGCCGTCCGTGCGCGCGCGCGTGTGACCCTACCATGTACCCACTAGCCGGCCCCTCCCTGTGCGTTCCCAGAACCTGCAGGAAGGGGTGTCACTAAGCATTTGATGGGCTGTGTTTCCTGAGAAGCACCAGCCTGCCTTCTTGCCAGAGTAGACTTCCTATTCTGGAAGCTTTGTCAAACTTTGGAACAACAGTGGAACATTCATTGGTTCTTTCGGTTTCCCTCCTCTTCCTCCTTGCCCCTTTGGGCTGCCCTTTGTCATATAAGGGTTCTGATAGTAGTGAGCGATAGAAGCAGGCAACCGTCCCCCGCTCAACAGTTCTCAGTCCTTCCCTCGGCTGTTGGGTCACTGGCATACAGCCCACTCTTCTGCCCTTGAACGAGCTAGAAGATGCTGCTGATCAAGATCACATGACGGCAGTCCGGCCATCAGCAGCCACCAATGACTGATGATCGTTCGATGATCAAACAATGCTTCGATCATCATCGAGGAGCACCGGAGGGAAGCGGGAAGACGGGAACCCTTGGCCGTACAGACTTTCCGTCTTTATCACTCGTGCTCCGGATCACGCGCCGGAGCGCAGCCGCAGCGCAACCAGTCTGGCAACAATCCGCGCTCTTTGCAACGTCACATGCCAAGCCGTGCCGGGGCGTGCCGCGTGGCTACAACCCCTTCGCGCGCCTTCTGAGGCTTTCACGGAGTGCGGTCCTGGCAGTGAGCACATTCCGTTCAGTTACGCGATGGGATGTTTGGATTACTCGAGAGTCGGGGGGCAAGTACTACCGGGTTTTCGTTCGAGTTGCGTTCGGCGAGCGGGGAACCCCGAGCGCGCAGGCCGCCTGGCCTCTTTCCCACAGTGAATCGTAGTTGTACAACAGCCTGTTAAGTAATAAGAAATGATCACAGATCGAGGTGCGTGCCGCATCGCTACACGGGGGCCAGCGAGTGGTGCCTGAGATATGCGAACAGCCGAAATCAAAGCCTGATGGTAGCGCCCGCGCGCCCCGGGGCTCCCGGCCCCCGCTCCGGGGCCCCGAGCGTCCGGTCCCAGCGCATGATGAGATCGCCGTCGTATCCGTTCCTGCGGTCGGGCCAGCAGCGGTCGAGCGCACAGTCGACGGGCGGGAGGCGGCGCTCGCTCGGGCTCGGACTGGGCGCGAGCGCGAGCTGCGTGATGCTCGGCTGTTTCGTGTATGGCGGGGTGGGCGGCGCGAGCCCGCGCGAGTAGTACTCGGATGCGGGGCCCGGGTGGGGCAGGGGGGGCGTATGGTGCGGGAGGGCGTGCCGGTGCGCGTAGGGGTGCGGGCAGGGGGAGGAGAAGGGGCGCGGGGAGTAGTCCGACCCTGGAGTGAGGGGCGGCACAGGCAACGGGGGGAGGGTTATCCCGCTCCCCGGTCCTGAGCGGGGCACGGGCGGCTGGTCCCGTACAGAGGAGATGGCATGCAGCGCTCGAGGTGCGTTGGCGGTGAACCAGGATTCCTCCCTCGCCGGCATGGGTGCGGGCGCGGGTGGACGGGCATACCGCTCCTCCTCCTGCAGGTGCTGGCGGGGGCTCGATTCCCTCCCCCTCTGATCCTGGGAAGACAGGGCTGGGCTGGGTGGCCCCCCAGCACCGGACCCCGCGCTCGAGCTGGCGGAGCTCGTCCCCGCTCCAGCAGTGGGGCGCCAGTGCGGGGGTCGCTCGGTGATGGGGATATCCTCGAGCTCATCCCGCCTCGTCCGGTGGTGCGGGAACGTGCGCTGGTGTTGGTCGTGGTATCTGAACCTGGCATCCGTCACGCTCGGTCCCTGCGGTGCCTCCACTGGCGCCCAGGGCCCGCGAGCAGCATACAGCTCTGGCACGTCCTCCGGTCGCGTGCCGGGCCCGACGGGGAGCGGCCGCAAGCCTCCGTTGGCATAGTACTGCTGCTTGCGCCAGCGAAGTGCGTCCAAGTCCGCCGGACGGCGCAGCACGCTGTCGTACGCGGTGCCCGCGGCGGGGAGGCCCTGCTGCTTGTTCTTCCCGGCGCGGGAGGAGAAGAACATCTGCCTGGGGATGTCGATATCGAGGAGCTTCTCGAGCTCGTACGCCTTGGGGAGGGACTTGACGTGCGGCTTCTGCCAGTAGCACACGAGGAGCCACTTGCGCTTCTGGTCAAGCGGGTCCTGCTCTAGCCGCACCCAGGACGAGAACGTCATCTTCGTCAGCCGGCCGGGCCCGTCCGAGGACGTCATGTAGTCGATGAGGGGCACGCTGCAGCGGCGACAGCGGCGACGCGCGTCCCATCAGAACGTGTCGAAGCGGACAAGGGGGGAGGCACAAAAGCTCACTTGGGATCCTCGGAGTCGGGCGGGCTCGCGGGCCCCGCAGCGCCGCCGCACTGGTCGGGATCCTCGCTCCCCGCGCTGTTCTCTTCGTAAAAGAGGAAGTTCTGCACGGCCGATCAGAGGGGGGAGCGTTTCACCGCACAACCGGCCGCGATACGTACTTCTTTCGAGCGGCTGGCGGACTGACAAAGGGGAAGGGCGTGAGCGGTCGAGTCAGTGCTGCTGGAAGGAGATAACGCACCCAGCGCTTGCCATCCGTCCATCGCTCGATGCCTTGACGCGACTTGGACCCGTGGCTCTCCTCGTACACGTACACGTAGCCCGACTGGATATCCTCGCGCTCCTCAGGGTCGAGTCGGCGCTCGACGGGCTACGCGCGTCAGCCAGTGTCGCCACACGCTGGAAGCTGCATCAGTGCTCACATGCAGGATTCCGAGCCGCACGGCGTTCAGCACACAGAGGGCATCATATGTAGAAGAGATGTGCACGCCCGTGAGCGTCGGGCGCTGACGCGCCGTCTTGGTCCTGTCCCTACGCGGGCGGCGGAGGGACGAGGGGGTGACAGTAGCAGAGTGCATAACAAGTGTGCGGCACTGTGGCCTGAGGGCTGGGGAGGGAGGGAGTGGAGCTGGGGGCGGCGGCAGGCAGCGATTGGGGTGCCATCTTGTTTTGCGGGCCGGGATTTAAGTACCCACGGCAGTCGGTGGCGGGGGTGTGGACAAAAAAGGGCAAGGGGTCGAGGTGCTGTGTGCCGGGATGGGCTGGATGACAAGGGCAGGGATCTAGGGACGGATCGGGTATGAGGCCAGGCATGCTTCCATCGCACCTTCCTCCGCGCTCTATCAGGGTGGCCTCAGCAGTCGCGCACACGTCGGAAGACACGCGCGGGAGAGGGAACTATCATAGGCAGGCAGCCCACGGGTGTTGCCGAGCGAGGGGAAGTGCATTTGCTTCGCGATGCCACGATGGTTAGGGATGCAGATGATGGAATGAACAGGCTGATGGGCAGATTGCGGCGCCCTCTTCTTTTCCACGCGCGCGGCAGAGATACAGTTGCGGGCGATTGACAGTTCAGTGAAGGCTCTGCCCTTTAGCCTCGCAGGGTTGCTGCTCCGCTGTCAGGCGACGGCCGTTCCCAGGGCGCGCGAGTCAATCGGGCCATTCATCCCGGGGACAGCGCGCGGATAGGCAACACACACAAGCACAGTGCGGTACGGCCGCGTGGGCACTGCGGCGTTCAGCGGCCGGGACCCCGAGACAGTGCAGAAAAAAAAGAATTGGTCCCGGAACTGTCTCTGCGCGGACCCTCTTTGGCTTCGCACCGCTATGTCTAAATGCGCTTGGAGTCTGTTCGGAAGCCGAGATCTGTCGTATCCTGAGGCGTAATGTACATAGATACTTCCGTCAGAAGCTTCCCACATCCCACACCGCGATCTACACCAAAGCCGAGATACAGTACCAGTCCAGAGGTGCATCTGCGCAAACTCCGACCTGCACGATCATATCCAGGAGACTGGACTGTTTTGGCCGAACGGTCCGTTGTCCTTTCTGATTGCACACTCTGCCAGATTGTATCTACACAGTCTTCCCTACATCCAGATACAGTCTCTGACATAACCCCCCAAAAGTTACTGAACAGGCTCTTAGTGCCGCTTGCTACGGGTTTGCGGGTTTGTGGCAAAAGACACCAACCGTATGGGTGGAATACAGTTGAATAAATCAGTGTGCAATAAAGATAAGGTCACCTTCGTCACGGCGCGTGGTCAGCTTCTTTTCCGGCAAATTCACGGGACCCAGCCTTAATCACAACAGATGGCCGGCCTCAATCATAATGTCTTACAAATATACGCATTTGTCCGATCGCGCCATCAGTGCTTCCCATAGCAATGGCTTGCCAGGGTGATACTTCGTGCACGTTCGACGATGCCGAGTTATTTCGCAAACCCCAAGAGGGAGGTGATTCCTCGCAAGTTGCCGAGAGGAGCGGGTCTCAAAACTGCATTTAACCGCACGAATCAGGGACCTGGTAATGTACACACATCATCATCTATATTCCGTAGGTTGCGTTAAATTGTTGCTAAACATAAACATGAGCGGTGCGATCCGAAACCAACCCAATGGGCAGTACATGGGACTTCTGCTGGGGTATGATTATGCGTTGGAGATAAAGCCACAGAGGAGAATCCTATAATGGAAGGGCATGCACTTCCCGCAGACCTAAGCGCAGGTAGACAACCGAAGTATCGAGAGCTTACATTCTGACGGGGCGGAGAGTTCTTCGTCATCTCCGACAATGACCATATATTCGCGGCCCCCATGCTCGTATCTTATTCGAAGAAACTTCTTTTCGCCAGGGAAGGCATCATAGAACCCCAAAAGGCCCGACTAGAACGAAGAAATGTCACTCAGCTAGTTCGCAATCCGCGGGGTAAGGAAAGATCTCACCTTCCGCCGCCCACTTGGGATGTGCAGACGGCCATTGTTTACAAGTGCTTGAACGGGAATAGTTACGTCGAGGATCTCCCGTTCAGCCGATGTCAAATCTTCCTTTAGACTTCGCTTGGGGCCATAAAGTGCCTCAGTCACTACTAAGACTAGTCACGCTTGATGAGCGTTGGATCCATGTCTGAAGCTTATACACACATACCTTCCGTTGTCGGCTCTGTCCGGCGCCCCACCAGATCCTTCAACATTGCCCGCACCTCCTCAGCCTCCTTCCTCTTCTGAACAAGCTGGTCGGCACGTGCTTCCCGAAGCGCTTTGAGCCGGCTAAGAATATGTCAGTACATGGACATAGATAAAGAATTATGGGGTTAATGAATGTTCGGCACCGGACAGGATCCGAAGGAGATAAAGCCAAGTTGGGAAGCTCGCGCCAGCTCAGCTTCCATCCTACGCGGCGACCCGTGCCTGACCGCGCACGCCGAGGAGAAATAGAGCAAAGGGGTTGCGAAGAAATAACTCCAAAAGTACAAAACGCTGGGCACGACGGCACGAGGGCCAAATTGACTCAGAAGGGTTGTGCGAGCGTAGGAATGGGAATCGGCAAGCTCCAACAAAGCAAAAGAGGCATAATGAGAGATGTGAATGGGAATAGAATAGAACCAGGCCGTCCGGCAGCGCAGGTGAGTTGTCATCAGGATTGGTCCATTTTGGCTCATCTATCAGCCAAGATAAGGCACATCCCCACGCAAGATGTTCTTGGAGGCGTTACAATGAAGGTACAGCGAATATTGCACCGAGAAAGGAAAGTCATATGGCCGTGCATAGAAAGGACCAGTACTCGGTCAAGATCAGAGCTTCATCCTTTGGCCATTATCGCACCAGGCAAGTCACTCGGCCAACAGCCAGGAAACCTCGTCAACCTGGCGCGGCCGGAAGAGTAGAGTGTGCAGTCGAACAGGAAGAAACGAACAAACAAATGGTAACAGAACTCACCGATGCGTATTCCGGAGCTGCCACAGCTCGTGCGCTGTGAAACAGCCCATTACAGTCGTAAACACCACAGTAAAGGCGGACACCGCCAATGCGGTATCTCGCGTATCGACGAGCCAGATGGGAACGCTGATTTTCTGCCCGACTGTACCAGCTCTACGCCATGCATCGAAGTCAGCGTTCTGAAAAGGCAGGTCCGGCAACTGCTACCCACCTGAGCATGAGCCAAACGCCTGTGTTGCCCCAGTCTACAGACACTCCCCAGGATGCGCGCCCCAACCGCCCGCTGAGAGATGAGGAGACCGACAGGCCAGACAATGTGCACGCCTGAAGTGAAGCCTTCCAGCCGATCTTGTCTGAAACGAACGTCGGCTGGTGCGGTGCACCAGCGACGTCAATGTTAGGGAGTGCCTCGGCCTCAGATGGTATTGGAAGTACACGGTGGATGAGCGGCCGGGCAGAGAACCAGCCTAACCACTGCATCTGCAGCTGGACCTTGAAGTTGCTCTGCAGCAAAGCGGAGTAGACGCGCGCGGTGCGTCCGGGCAAGCCTGGCGGCTCTGTCGAGGATAGCTTGAGAAAGAGCTGGCGCGGTTGATGCACGAAAGCGCTCGTGACCGCCGCGGCTACCCACGAGCGGGAAGAGCGCCAGCTGAAGTACACGTCCCTCTTGGGCGTGGATTCTGCTTCCTGGCCATCCTTGCTGTATCTCGTGACGAGATTGGCCCAAAGCTCGCCGTCGTCGTCGATTCCTATGTCGAGGGCGACAATGGGGAGGTCGAGCGACGGCCAGAAGGGCAGCGTCCAGGAGCCAGATGACACCTTAATGCTGCCGTCCCATGAGGGGGTTAGCTGCCGGTTTGCAGTGAGCGAGAGAACAGGAGGGATGAAGAAAGTGGGGAAGTCGGCGAGCGCTCTCAGGCTCGTCTTTCCGTAGTGCCCGGTCAGGGCTACGAACGGCGCGCGATGGTACAGGAGGTTCGATCCAGCCTGGCCGAGATGGATCAGGAACACGGTGTCGACCGGACGGCAAGTAGCAACCTCACGTGGAGCGTGATCCGGTTACGGAACTGGTACTCGGCTGTGCCGAAGAGGTTTGCCGTGCCCCTATTGTTGTGTGTCCCGACGCTAGCGATCATCGAGCAGCGCAGCGCGGACGTTATCGGGAGCTTCCGAAACAAACAAGAACCCGTCAGCGAGTGCTATGGGATGTGGGGCGAACATCGCACCTGGGTGTGGTGGGATACGCCCAGGCGGGAGACGGAAATGAGCGACCCTGCAGGCACTTGGGGCTGCTGGTTCCAGTTCCCCGTCTCCCGCTCTTCCTTCCCCCTCCTTAAGAACTCCATTTGCTCTTTATCCAGATCTTTAAAGAAGGGGATAAACGGTGCCCGCTGACGCTCGGTCTCCTGTTCTGCAGTGGCGCCGTGCTCGTCAGGTTCCTCTTCTCCCTGCTCTCCCTGCTCTTCCTCTTCCTCTCCCTGTCCCTCCTCCTCCTCCTCCTCCTCCTCCTCCTCGTCCCGCAGAGACTCCCCCTCTCCTGCGGCCTCTCGGTCCACTCCCAGGGTCTCCTTATCCCCTGTCTCCATAAAGTCATCCTCATGCTTAGGGAGCGCAGCATCCCTCTTCTCCGTAAGGCCTTCTTGGTCCTGGCGTTCCTCTTCCTCCTCCACATCCTCATCGTCCTCATCGATCCATTCTTGAAACCTCCTCCCAATATCGTCCCACATGTTCGCCCACCTCTCCGCGCCCACGCCTGTGAAGGGGTGGAGAAGCGGCCGTGCGTCCAGGCCAACTGTTACCGTGGTCTGTGATACGCGTCAGGCGATGGAATTATTCCATATGATAGAGCGCACGCACTGTAGTATCAAACTCGTGCTTGGCCATCGCCTTCGCCCTTCGATAGTTGTACAGCTCGAACTGTGCGCGGATCTGCCTCAAACCATCAGCGAGCCGACACGCACACAGGAGGTTATGCATATATGCACACATATACGCATATATGTACGCACCTCCTCAGCGGTCCGTAGCGGCACGCCCACTGCCCACTCCGACGCAAGCCCTCGCATGCCCACGGAGTCGTATATCCTTCGCTTGCTCTCGTCCATCAGCACTGCATCTCCCAATCAATACTCCCGGTCCAATAGCGCATATAGGAGGTCGGAAGGCTCACCTTCATACGCCTGCGTGACGTCCTGAAATCGCTTCCCTGCGGCCTCGCGGTGCTCCGGAGGGTGCTTGTCGGGGTGTAACATTACTGTGTGCACGTCAGCATACTGTTTGTGCCGCTGGACTGCGAGAGACGAGGGCAGGGACGTACTGACAAGCCTGTGGTAGCTTTCCCGGATCTCTGCAGCACTTGCAGACTTCTCTACGTTCAGAAGCGCACTGTGTCACCCCAAGTCAGCTCTCGGCCGCGACTGCCGCGCGCGGAGGGGACGCACTAGAAGTCGACCTCATCGGCCTGAGGCGTCTCGGGCGCGTATATGTTCTGCTCGTCGTCTGCGTGCCGCCCATTGTCATCTTCTGTCCAGTCCATGTCCGCCCAGTCGCTCAGTTGCTCAGTCAATTAGCGGATGAGTATGCTGCTGCACCCATGGGCACCGTGGGCGGTAGGGTGCGCTTGAGGGATAATTTGGTCCCGTGCGAGTGCTTGCCGGTCACTGAGGTCCGCCTCGGCGTCGTCGGCACAACGTCCATCACCGCCTGGATCGTAAAGGAGACGCCGGCGCCAGATTCAGCAACGCGAGGACGCCGTGCTGTGCGACATGATCGAAGCATACTCGCATTCCAGTACTACGGCTGATGTACACCTCTGCACTGTCTCGCTGGCACCACGCCGCGTCTGGCTGCGAGGGTGCTCACCGTCTGCGATGCACCCCGCTCCCTGCTGGCTTACGACAACCAATTCCCTTTGATAAGTCCTGACAATGCTCACCCCTCAGCAAGTCCTTAAGATCAAGCACGAACAGCGTCGACTGCGCTATCTCTGCGTTGCGCGCACTGCGGTCATCCGAACGCTGCACCGTTGCCTACGCTCATCGTCTACCTCGGTCGGCCTTACCAACCAAGAAGCGCAACAGCAACTCCAAGCCCAAGCACGCCTCCGCACCCTACATCTTCGGAAGCTCTCCCTACTATCTGCCCGGTTGTTCCCGATTTCCGAACTGCCCCTGGAGGTGCTGCAGCATATCTTCGCACTGTTAGCCCAGGGACAGCCGGGAAGGGAGGAGAGGCTCAGGGTGGTGTTGATGAGGGTGTCGAGGGGGTGGAGGGAGGCAGTGCTGGGCACGCCGGAGCTGTGGCAGTCTGTCGTCCTGGACTACAGCTCTGGGAATCACCAGGAGCTGGGCATCACCCATGGGCGGCGAAGGACCGGAGACGCCAGTGCCTTCCCTCCCTTCGAACCCAGACCGCACCCTCCGGAGCAATCAGTCCCCGCCTCTCGACCATTCACGAACCCCCACCTTCTCAAGCCCTTCCGATTCACCGTCCTCAGCCTCACGATACACTCCACCCCTCCCGCCGCCTTCCTCGCCAGCTTGTCCTCTCTCTCGCCCGGGAGCTTACCGACCCTCAAAGTGCTCATTCTACTGGCAGACGAGCGGGCTGGTCCTGGGCAGGAGCGGTGGGTGGAGGCACTATACACCGCTGCTCCCGGCCTGCGGCAGCTGAGCATCAGAGGACTCTACCCGCTGCCGCTCAACCTAGGGACACTGCGGTCCCTCTCCCTCTCCCGCGGGCAGCTCACCGCCGACGATCTCTCCACCATCGCCGAACTCCATTCGCTTCACCGCCTCTCATTAAGCGCGCAAGACTTCCCTTCCCCTCCCCTGCATCCGATTCGCCTCCACGACCTCCAATGCCTAACTATTCTTCTCCCGCCCTCCTCGCCCCACCTACCCGCCCTCCTCGAAGCCTTGCACACCCCCTCCCTGAAGCATCTGCACTACATCCTCCCGCTACCCTCACGGCCCACCTGGGGTCGACCCATCAGCGCCTGGCAAGCTTTGGCCGAACAGCCTTGGGAGCTTCAAACCCTTCACCTGGGTATGGGTGGGGATAGCGAGGAGTGGGCTGCCCAACTAGGGGTGCTGCAAGCGCTTGGAGGGGGGTTGCGGACTCTCGTTCTCAAATGGATGACAATACAAAGACTGATGCTCGCCCCTCTCCCCGCCCTGCCAGCGTTGCAAGAGCTCGTGATCCTCGACTTTGGCGCGCATTCCATCGTCTCCTCCCTGGTCCTGCTACGCTTCCTCAACCTCCTCCAACCCACATCGTCCAAGCTGAAGTCGCTCCGTGTGCTCTCAAGTGTGAGGGAGAAGTACAAGGAGCGCAAACGGTATGGGAGTGGCGAGCTGAGAGGGTGGAGGGAGGTGGGGAAAAGAGCGGAGGTTTGGTGGAGCTGGGACGGAGGGCCCTTTGGGGGGTTGGAAGAGGGGGAGGAGGGAGAGGAGGGGGATAGGGCGCTGTCGGAAGGGCCTGGAGCGGCGGTCTGGCGTTGAACGGGGGTTGGTACCCAGGTCGATGGAGTGGAACAGAAGTCCCATGGCAGCAAACGACCCGAAACTCAGCCCGCATCCACACAATCGCCGATCCAGACATGAGTGTACGGCTGGCCCATGCTCAGATATTTCTGGATGACAACTGGCCAGTTGTTGGACACTTGTCGCCGCCAGGAACCATTCTCGGTTGAATTTGGCTCCGCGCCATGGACTTTGCATATGCGTCGACAAAACTCGCTTGCCGCTCACAACTTGAAATCTTGTGGTTGCAATCGCAGCTGTTGTGCTACGCCAGTATATCGATAGCATACTGCCGGACGCTTGTTCACAACTCCGTCAGACGACCTTCAACCAGTCGACGCCAACTGAGTGAGCCTAACCATCGGATACGCATCAGCGCCTGCGTCGGTCTTCAGCACGCCGGCGGCCGTTGTCAAGCATGTGGTTCTACGCCATACGCAGCACATTATGCTCCCAAGCACTTGTCAATAAGTCACTTAGCCAGTGCGTGAGTATTTGGCTCGGCTCAGTGAGTTGGCATTGGCTCGGAATAGACGCCGTTACGACGTCGGCGGGCATCACTCAACATGCTCAGCGCCAGTCAAGCAACAACAACATGTCGCGAAGCGTCTGATCACAATCAACGCACTGGATAATACTGCAAACTGAGTTTACGGCAAGATATAAGGAGCCTGTCGAGCCCGCCATCAAGGCATCACTGTCCAGTTCACTTCTCACCATCACTTCGCGCGCAGATTTCTCGACCGGGAAGCACAAGTCAAAGCAGCCGAGAGCACACCGCAAACGGACTTAGCATACCACCCGCCCCCCTGCGCCGCTTTCTATTCACCATATGTCTGTACTAGTCATAGAAAAGGACTCAGAGGGCGAGAAGCCCGCCGACAGGGTTACTCTTACAACCCTCTCACTTCGATGGTCGCAAGCAGAGCCCGACACGCCAACGCCATGCTCATTGCTGAGGTTTTCCGATATTCGTGGCCAGTGTATCTGTGGAGATCAACGCCATTCCTGGCTCAAGACAACACGAATTGGAGATTTCGAGTCTGTCTTTACACTTCTATCCGAGCGTGACGATAATCGGGACAATCATCCCATAAACTGCGATAAACTCGACCCTTTCCTAAAGGAAACGATGAAGGGCTGCAGAAGCTTGACAGTTCAAGGCTGCCAGACAGACGCGATCATGGAGAGCCTCTTGGGGAGGATGGATATCTTTCACCTGGCGAATCTCAGGTCACTCACGCTTTTTGGAGTGGCTGCTCCTCCTACCTTCCGGAGCTGGCTCAATCGACTCTATGGTGTTTCTCGAAGGCTCTCCTTTCTGCAAGTGGATGAAGGCTGGCTGCTGCCACGGCGGGCGACGTCGACGCTCCGAACCATCATCCTCAAGCACGAGCATATTGGCCGCGAAGCACTCCGCTTCTTGTTTCTACAAGAACATCTGAGGGCGCTGGGCTTGTGCATGTCCGAATTTGTCTCTGATAATTTCACCGATCCCGAGACAGAGGATACCTTTCTACAATTTGACCGCCTGCATACACTCATGTTGGACATCGGTCGCTCATGGCCCCAGCCCACATCGATGCTGAAGTTGCTCCCAATGCTCAAATGCACGAAACTCCAAAGCTTAAGGATCGGTCATGACGACAAGGATCCGTTTGACAGAAGTATTTTCTGGAAGGAACTCGCCAAGCAGAACTGGCCTCTCTCTACCCTCCAGCTGGGAATAGGTAGAAGACCTACCGAACGGGCTGCACAGTACCACATGCTGCAAACTGTCTCTGGCACGCTGCAGACTCTGGCTTGCCGGTATGCGGACGTTGGCCACGTTTTGTCGCCCCACTTCCCAATTCTTCCCACCTTGACCGAGTTGGTTCTCACCAATGGAGCCGCCGAGGAGCCTTTGAAGACTGACGAGATCCCATGCGCGATGGAGCATGTTCGCTCTCTGGTCGCTCACCTTAAAACATCCAAGAAGGCCACCCATCTCAGGGAGGTGCGATTGCTATTTTGCGCGCATTTTCAAGCCCGGGAGCACCTCCAACAAGAACACCCGTCCTGGCCGGTGGGCGTCGTTGTGTACACGAGCTGGAACGAGTCACCGTTTCTGGGTGCGGACGCACCCCTTCGTCCCTAGCGATCCTGTTGCAGGGACAATAGCGAGGTATCATCGGCTATGAGAAAACATTTATGCAGCACTCATTCGCTGGTCGATGTGACTGGGGCAGCTGAAAGAGTACGTATGCGAGAGATTGGGCCAACAGGGCGCGCAGGGACTAGCTGGACTAGCGGCGGATCACATGAATCGTAGTTGCTGTATTGTCAGATAGCCGAGCAAATGACATACACATATTGGACTTACACTTCCGGACTGGAGGCATACTTATCATCTCGCAGTGTCAGACAGTACTGGAGTCTGGCGGCCGTTTCAAGCGACACACTGCGGCTATGCTTGAGTAGACTTCGGGGGCGTTCACAAAGCAGTACAGCCGAAGCGGACTTCTCGACCGTCCCCTCCTTGGTCTCGGGGATGGAAAGTGAGACTCGGGCACCAGTCGACGGGGGCTCTTTCCCATTTTGCGATGTAGTCCACATCGCGGATGCGGAACATGTGAGCCTGTTGGATTGGTGATCTTCCGGAACTGCCTCTTATTTCCGGACTAATAGCGGTAGATTCACAACCGCTTTTGCTTGCAGTCAACGGTGCCGAGAGCGGTATAGTTGTAGATATCAGTCTCTGGGATCAGGATTCCAAATGGGACTAGGTGATACCGTCGCACCATCAATAAGCACGGCTCCGCGTCTGATGCGGCTTCAACCGAGCACCGCCTCATTACACACTTCTTGCCATTCACTCGGACAGCCTCTCCTTGCACCAGATCACCAACTACAGTCAACTTCGCAGCCACGCGAAGGTACTTCCATCTCAGAGGCGGTGAACATGATAATGGTCGTGTGCCTGTTGTTACCGCTTCCTTGCATTGCATCCTCTAACTCGCCGTGAGCCATGCAATCGAGCAGTGCCAGGGTCTGCCCTGACCGGGAAACCGGTGCATTGGAGTGCTTCTGGTGCAGCGGCCGGCGAGCCAAGATCGCTAGATGCTCCAGGAATCAATAACAACTGTCTGCTGCCCCGCCTGTGGCAGGGGATGAGCTCTGCTTCGACACCGGGAAACGTGGCTGAGCCACGATGTCCTCCACGAGTTCTTCCGACGTGGCCGGCCGGCCGGGTCTGTGCATCAGAGCTATGTTTATACGCGACCTCGTGCGTCGGGTTATGGATAATCGGAGCAACCAGTGACTCGCACTGACTCCGGACGGGTATAAGTATCTGGGTTGTTGCTGCACAAAGTCTCACCATTCGCGTTCTCACCCACGCCCCTTCCCCCAACAACAGATCAATACCATGTCTCCCGTCGCCGCTGATACCGTCCACTCCCTCGTAGAGGAGCAAAGCCCCAATTCTACCGCTGACAACGTGACCAAGGCCGCGCATGCCGCAGCTCAGAGCAGCCGTACGTTCTCTCCCTCGCCTTGGGCATCCGCACTCCGAAACTGATGCGCACCTTCAGAAACCTCCTCCGAGACACCCATCGGCTCGCACAACGCTGGAGAGAACCCAACCCACGCTTCGTTCACGCAGCAAGACATGCCCGAGGTGCACGAGTTGACCCAATGTTCCGGCGCCTACTGTTTCATCACTGTCCCGCACTCGCACCCCAAGCCTAAGGAAGAGACGCCCGCGACCTCCCCTTCGAATGGCAAAGACACCGCGGGCGAGGCCCCGTCCACGACCTCCCATTCGAATGGCAAGGATACTGCCGGCGAGAACCCGTCCGTGTCCGAGCCATCCGTACCAGCCGTGCCAGCGGACATCCCGGAAATGCACACAGACACTCAATGTTCCGGCGCCTACTGCTGGTTCGTCAACCCCGACACCATCCCCGAGATGGTGCCCACCAAGACCGCTGAGGCCCCAGAGGAAACGCCTGCGACTTCGGAGCCGGAGGGCAAGGATACGGCTGGCGAGAAGCCAACGTTGTCCGACTTGTCCGCACCGGCGGACGTACCGGAGACGCCAGATACCGCCTCCGCAATTCCCGACACCATCCCCGAGGTGGCCCCCACCGAGGTCGCTGAGACCACTCCAGAGGCGCCCCTCACCTCCGACTCGGAGGGCAAAGATATGGCGGGAGAGAGCACATCCGCGCCCACCGATTCGTCCGCGCCAGAGGGCATGCCGCACATGCACATCGACACCCCGTGCTCCGGCGCCTACTGCAACGGTGGCTAACTGTACCGTCCCCTTCTCGATTGAGGGATGAGATTTGCATATAATCTATTATACACTAGCTCGTTATATTTTGGATATGGTCCTCTGTAGTTGGATAATGTAATTCGAATAATTATTCTTGTCAGGTTTACCAAAGATTCATCTTGCTGGCAAGTGGTCGTCGGAACCGAATAGTACTTGCTCCGCGCCGAGCCTCGTCACTACCCGTCCCTGCCTCCTTCGCACCGCGCCTCCCTACCTCTTACCGCCTCCACATCCAAAATGACGACCGTCGACCCCGCTCACATCCCCACACACATCCCGCACCACCTCACCCTGCGCAAGCACCACGCCTCTTCCGCCGGCGCCGCGACCACCACGCTCCCAGGCGGTGTGAAGATCCCCGACCTGCGGTTCGAGCAGGGGTACCTCAAGACCATATCTGTGCATGTGCCGTGGCTCCAGGGAAAGGACGGCAGCGCGAGATGGGGGATGGTAGCGTGGGTTACGATAAGAGATCAGTTGATCAGCCCGCTCGTGCAGGGGATCGTGCTGTGAGTGTCCTTCATGATTCAACGACACTGCCCATCAAAGCTACTATCCATCCACGCTGTCGAGTCCGTATGCTGACTATCTGTCACTACAGCGGCGCCGCAGCATCCCTCCTGTACCCCCTCGTTCCCCGCTGGCGCAAAGCCCTTTTTGGCAACAAGGAGAATGCGCCATTGTCCGAAGCCAATCGACCGCCCCTGCCCGGGCCTATGCCAGTGCCCTGGTGGCGCAGCGTGTTCTCCTCCCTCCTCCCGTCTTCCGCACACGCATAATCGTGGAGCTCAGAGCTCTCGTATAGGCTCTTGCGGCGGTTTTGGCTGTTCTGACGGGCGGGGTGTGGTGGAGGTGGCTGCGGCGGAGAGGGCGGAGAGCGGCACCCACTCGTTCACCCACATGTACCGAGAGAAGGCGACATAAAGCCAGCGGAACCATAGCATCTGGGAGCGATGGGCGAGCATCGCCCGTACTGCTTGTGCATATTGCTCGATGGAGAGGGAGAGCCTGGCGGTGGGGGAGGAGTGCAGGGGGACGAACCACGCAAAGAGGGCGATGAACTTTGGCGTGAGGGGGGAAGAGAGCAGCATATAGCTTGGTGGGAGCTGCTGTTGTGATTCGGCGGTGGAGTGGGATGGAGATTGTGAGGAGAGAAGGGCGAGCGGGAGGGAGGCGTGGTTGACGTGCCCCGATACGCCGCGTTCGTCGAACGTCAGGAGGAGGGTGATGTTCTCGTGCGTTTTGAGGAAGGAGTGAAGGTGCTCGAGGATGGGTTCCGGCTCCCAGGAAGTCGTCATCGAGTCTGGTAGTCGTCTGTATAGTAGCACAATCAGCCCTGAATCATGATATACTATTCCCTTTGGGACATACGGATCATCAACGACCTGTACCCTCTCCCTCCCCAGGCCCATCACCTCCGCCGCGTCCGCCAACTCGCCCCTCCTAACACCGCCCAGACCTTCCGCATCCCCCACGCTGAGGCAGAGCACCCACACCTCCCACCCTGCCGACACTAAGGAGAGGAGTGTGGGCGCGAAGAACATGGACTCGTCGTCCGGATGAGCGGTGAGGAGGACGGCGGTTCCGGTGGGGTGGGGGAAAGGGAGGGAGGGAGAGGGGAGGGGTCCGTAGAGCACGAATAAGGCTAGGCCTAGTGCAGCGAGAAGAAGGACGGCGCGAGCGCGTATTCGAGGCATCGGGCAGGTGGTGCTGCTTGACGCCGACGAGAGGAGCGAGGTCAGCGGGAGGGAGCAGACGCGAGGCGATGGACGGTGACGAGGCGAGTCTGTGTCCTACGACACTATTCACAACTGACACGACTTTTCTTCACTCCAACATAGAACGCCCTTCGAATTTTCAGTACGTCGATAGATCATCTGTCATACAGTGTATTATTGTCACATATTGATCCACTCTCAATACACTACGGTTCGCTCTCGGTGTCGCGGTCGTCGTCGTCTGCGCACCATCCGTGGCGATGCAGAACCCCGGATCCCTGACATCGTCGCGTCCCACACCGTCGCCGAGCCCACCGGCACCATCTCCACACCATACTCTCATCCCTTCTCTCTAAATCATCTCATGTATGGCACCCCTCAACCTCGAAGCTGACGAAGCTGCTCGTGAGTCCCCAACTCATCTCATCAACCAGACGCTCCTTGCTGAGGATAGTCCTGCAGTCCTCAAAGCGTACCACATCCACTCCCTCGAACCGCAGAAATGGGAGGACATCGACCATGAGCTGGACGAGAATGGAGTTGTGGCAGGCGTTGCGAGCCCCACGGTCGGCAGGGACTATGATGATGATGTGCTGGGGATCGGGAGGGGGAACCATATCGAGTATGTCACCTTCGGTGTGCAAGGTTCGGAAAGTAGGGCTCATTGCTGCATAGTTTAAGCAAGATGGATCTCGAGACCCGTATGTGCCATAGTAAACAGTGAATGTCCCATCCACTAAACTCTCCATCAGGCGCCTCCATCCTCCTCTCCTCCAAGTCGTTCGACCCCAAATCCTATCTAATGCACGTCTACCCCTCCGCCTCCTACTCCGACCTCGCCTCTGCAATCCCGCGGCTCCAAGCCTCCATCGACAGCCGGAGCGAGGCGATCCGGATCTTGGTCGAGGAGAACTTTGACAGGTTCGTGGCTGTCAAGAGCTCAACGACGGCCATTGGGCAGAATATCACGGGCGCGTTCCCACCCGGGACGGAGTATAGGACCCAGGAGTTGACGGCGGCGCTGAAACGTGTGTGCTTGCCTTCTTTGGATGAGTGATGTGCTGATCGAGGTGCAGAGGCGTCGGCCAAGGCGAATCAGGTGTTCTTGCCTGTGCTGGAGGCGTCCGCAAGTGCGACGAAGCTGCGCTCTACACTTGCGGTCTTCTCGCGTTCGAAGTACTTGTTCAACCTCCCCAGCGTGCTGAACGAGGCCATCGATGCTGTGCGTTAGCTCTACTACCGTATTTCCATGACCGCCTAATCCGAGCTTGCGTAGGGCAAATTCGACCACGCCATCCGCTCCTACAAGAAGGGCCGCGCAGTGCGCGAGCGCCCACCGCCCAACATGGGCGTGACCGAATCCCGCATCCTGGACAAAGTCTGGACCGGCGTCGAGAAAGTGATCGCCGACCTGCGTGACAAGCTCCTCAGCCGGCTGCGGGAAGGCGGCGTTCCCGTCGACGACGTGGAGAAGACGATCGAGATGCTGCTGGAGCTTGATGGGCCCGAGGACCCCGTGTGGACGTACTTCGATGCGCAGCACCAGAGGATGGCGGACAGGCTCAGGGCGGTGTATGAGCGGATGGGGGAGAGGGTCAAGTTGGCTAGGGAGAAGGCTGCGGCGGAGGACACGAGCGAGGCGGTTCGGGCGGCGGGGTTGAGGATATGCGTGTTCGCATTGCATGGGAAGCATCAGGAGGCTATCATTGGTAATTGTCGCAAACAGTGCCTGCGAAAGATGTGTGCTGATATGGAGTGCAGCGAAAGGCTCTGGCTGGGAGGTATGGGAAGCGAACTTGAGCCTAGTCAAGCAGCTATCGGAAGTGCTCATGAGCTCCCTCCCCGCCTTCTGGAAAGTCGCGCGGGACTGGACCGAAGGCCGATTCAAGCGCACCTCTCCGAACGCGCCGACGACACGCCGCTCACCCGCGCAAATCCGCACCATGTCCCTCGAGCTCACGCGCATCTACGTCTCCCTCATCTCCCAGCACTTCACCCTCTCCGACCCGT
This sequence comes from Calocera cornea HHB12733, assembly GCA_001632435.1. Lineage (NCBI taxonomy): Eukaryota > Fungi > Basidiomycota > Dacrymycetes > Dacrymycetales > Dacrymycetaceae > Calocera > Calocera cornea. The sequence goes on from KV423980.1 coordinate 47,941, forward strand.
CCGCCTCGCGCCCGCCGTCAAGCTCGTTCGTCTTTCTCCCCCCGGTGACGAACTCGCTCACGAGTGCACACTATCTTGAGAGGCTGCTGGGGGAACTGAACGACTGTGTGGGCGATGTGATGGGGCTCGAGATGGGCGGAGGGGTCGAGGCGGGTGAGGGGCTGAAGGGGCTTGTGGAGACGGCCAGGTGGAGATATGTCGATGTGCTCTGCGAGGGTTGGCATACTGGTGCGTGCCATGTGGAACCTGTCAAGCCGTATACTAACCAGACACGCCAGATTCGAATCTCTTCCACCACCTCGAGACTTGGTCCCTCCCTCCTGCGGATATGGAAACGGCATCGACAACAACAACCCCCACCACGTACCTCGAGCGCGTGCGCCAGTTCCAGCAGCATAACACATCCACCTGTTTCAAGCTCGCTTCGCCGTCGGTTGGGCCGGAGAAGACGAAACTGCCATCGCCGCAGTATGTGAATCGCATCAAGACTGCTTTCTTGGACAGCTTGTATAGTATTCTGGATGGACTCGTGCGGTTTGCTAGCGAGGAGGTGGAAGGTGCCGAGGTTAAGGATTCGGTGTGTCCGCACAACCCGGCGAGGCTGATTGAAGGCTGATCCCATGTTTAGGATTCTCGAATTCTCCTGACGGTTTCGAATCTACACCACCTCGACAAGGACCTCATCCCCCGAATGATGTTGCAGCTGGAGAAGACGTTCAACGCGAAGCTCGAGGAAGACCGGGCAACTCTGGCTGCTGTTGTGCAGGAGCTGGACAAAACCCTGTTCGACGACTTTGTCAAGTCGAAGGCGGTCGTCCTGACTGCTATCATCCGGAAGGGCATCCTGCACAGCGGGATGGACTGGGCTGGTACTGGACGACCAACACGTGAGTCTATACGCTCGGGCTTCATTCACAACCTGACCATTTGTGGCAGAGGTCCGACCATACATGTACGAAGCGCTCATGTATCTAGTCCAGATACACTCTCAGGTGTCTCTGATGGCCCGGCCTCTGTTGGAGCGCACATTGAGCTCGCTCGTCATGTCTATTGCTACTGAAGCACTCGCTTGCTTCAAGCAGGTCACCAAGTTTGGAATGGGTGGCATGTTGGCTGTAAGTCTCCAATATGTCGCTAGCAAGCAGCCCACTAATAGCCCAATCAGGCTACCCTCGAGATTGAGTTCTTCCACCAGACCATGCTGCAATACGTGTCGCCTGAAGCTGCTGCAACTCTTGGAGAGATCTACACGACGATTTCACAAGTGTACCAGAAGGCCCCGCCAGTAGGCGGTGTCGGTGCCGCAAACTTGCAGACGGAACTGGACGCTGTCAAGAAGACGCTTCACGATGGCCGAAAGGGAACAAGCGTCGAATTCATGTGTTTCAAGATTAAGAAAGACAAGGAGAAGGCGAAGGAGAAGGCGAAAGAGACAGAGCGTCCTGACAAAGGCAAGGAACGAGAGCGACCGGCGCCTTCGAGGAGACGTGAGACTTGAGGTGCAACACATCGCATCGCACGAGATTTGCATAGGATTGTATTTGCAGTGTAGACGATACAGTACTTTCATATTCCCCCATTCAATCATACCCCGTTCGAACATTACTCCGACTTGTAATATAGGTAGACTATGGAGGAGACAATTGAATGCGGAGGTTAAGCCACAGGGGTATCATAAATGGTGGGGATGATTCAAGCGAAGAGGTCGATGAAGATAGTCGCTAAGCCGAGAACTGCAATTGCCATGGTGAGCAGTAGTCATAGCCTAAGGTGGAATAATGCTTACCGATTTCGATGCCGATAAGTATGATGACAATTTGCTCAAGCCGCTCAGCATGTCTGCTCGAGACAGTCTCCTTAAGCAGCTGGAGCATGTCCTGCAAGACCTCCACACGCTGATTTAACAGCTCAATGCGCTGCGGGATCTCGAGATATTGGCGAAACGCTGCATATAGCGGTTCAAGGTCCGGGAATGTCCAGAATAGTTCCTGAACGCCATCGTCATTATTCCGGCGATTGACATCGAGCAGATTACTCACGGGGGAATCCAAAACTGATCCGACAAGATTGATGTTTATCCTCAGAATGAAGAGCTGCCCAATCTGCTGCATGATCTCCGCATGTTTCAATGCGATCTTCCCAGATTCTGAGATGATCTCCGGAATATCCTTGGTATCATCAATCGTCGAGGTGATGAGCTCTTCGAACTGGAAGATCTATTAGTCCTGAAAACGGCATGAACGACGGTCAAACACACCAGCGATATCTTCACAGATTGGGCGAGTGCGTGCGACAAAGCGAGTTTTGTCCTGAGAAGTATGTAAGTGTATGCTTGCCTGAGAAGATCTGGACAGACATGTAGCTTGAGCCGCGACGCAAGGCGATAACATCGTTGTATATCCGCGAATATTGAGCATAGTAGAAGTTGAGTTCCTCCTTCTCTATGTCGTCCAGAGCGAGGCGTTCTTCCTCAAATCGTCTCCTTCAGGAGCATGGGTATCACTATCATTGCGAGGAGCCAAGGAAGAGACTCACAAGGACGACAAGAATCTCCTCTCATGTGTCTCGCTCATACCCCAAATGACGACTGCGCCATACTCGAAGCAGAAGATCTCCCCCGTCTCGGTCTCTTCACCCTTATCAAACCTGCTGCGTTTCTTCTTCTTCTTCACTACATCATCAGATACTCCTCCGTCTCCTCCATTCCGGGCCTCGCCAATCCCAAGCAGATCAGCGACTTCCGGTTCAGTAGCCGGGGTTGGAGGCTCCGGAGGCGCATACGTGTAAGGGGTGTAAATCGCCTCGTCAAATTTGCGCGGATTTGTGCGATTTGTAGCGTGCCGGGCGTGGAAGAACTTCATCAGGTCATCTAATCGATAGGTCCTAACATCGATGTCAGAACGGTTCGGAAATGCATCCATGTGCTCACGTCGCTGTGCAATATGCGGTCACACGGGGCAACTTTGCCTTTTCCTTTTTCGTCAGTCGGGCTGCATCTTTCCTAGCCGCACCGGCTGGTATTTGGGCAATCTGATTGTATACCTGTAGCAACTTGAGCGTACGTGCATACACGGCAAGGGATCATGCGTACCTCGACATCGCGCTCTTCCTCGTCCCCACCCTCATCATCCGTCGGTGTTGATGAATCCTCCTCCTCCTCCTCTTCAATATCATCTACCAGGTTGATTTGGGATTGTGTTCTAATCTCAGGTTGCTCGGGCAAGACCTTCAGCTTTTGGCTCGTCTTCGACGTCCTATAGCCATGTGAGCCTCATCTTGACGTCAGGGACCTGCTAAGTATCTCACCTGAGCGGCGCGCCCTTCTGCTTGCCAATCTGTGGCTCAGCTGCTTTCGTCTCATAAGGCTGAGGCAAGACGCCTTTGGACGCTGGTTTTGATGTTGAGGCCATGATCGTCGTGTTGACCGTGATGGGTGGGTGCAAGGCACGTTCTAAGGCACCGTTGCCGTTTCTGGCACTGACAGGCGCAATTGATCCCGTGACCCGGGCACTCACGTAATACCACGTGCGTGGTTGGTCGGTGTGGCAAAAGTGCCTCGGACGAAAGGCCGGCTGTTCCCCGTTCAATTTCTGGCAGGTGTTCTCGCCGTTCTAGGTTCAGTAGGCTGATGTGTACGTTGCCAATAAATATTATTTCACGAGTATACTGACATTGTACATATTAAAAAATGCAACTATGTATGCGTTCTCATCGGGCTGGCCGAAGAGCACAGAAGCATGGATCCTCAGAAGAACTGTAACCTTTAACTATATATCAAGCAGCTTGCCAAAGCGACACAACGCTTTTCTTACCAGGAGAAGATGTACATATTGTCCCAGTGGGTGAAAGATTAGCGCCATCCGAGAGGCTCAAATGGCAGCTGCCTTTGGTAGAACTGACGAGTCCTCATCCAATGACGTAGCGGAAGAGACTGTCTGCAGGCCGCCGCGACACGTAAAGCCGCCGTGACAATATGCGCCGGTACAGAGGATGTGGGGAGCAACGGCTTGTGCGGGGCGCGACTCAGTAGTTGAGTTGCGGCCGTTATCGTGGCAGTATCCACCAGAACAGTCGGGGGAGGAGGAGGAGGTTCGGGTGACATGCGGAATGTCGCTCTCAAGATTCTCCAGTGTTGCAGGTGTCATCGGATCTTTGGAATCGCTGTCCTCGTTTGGTCCGGAAGATGTTGAGGGAGCCTGAGTCGTCTGAAGAGCATTGTGGGTAGCAATGTCACCATGACAGTATGCGCCCGAGCAGCGGCGGCCCGGGGCGACGACTTGAGCTATAGGCATGGCAGTGGTTGAATTGTGTCCGCCAGCGTTGCAGTATGCGCCGATACAATCGGGGTCAGGAGACGCGGTTCGTCCGACCTGAAGTGTTGAAACAGGGCTGTTGCTGTTACAATATGCGCCTGAGCAGTCGGGATGGGGAGACGCGGCTTGGGTGGAACGCAAGGTTGCGCCATGAACGTCATCGTTGCAGTAGGCGCCGATACAATTGGGGTGCGGAGTAATCGTTTGCTCCACGTGCACTTTCGGAGCAATGTCGCCATTGCAATATGCGCCTAAACAATCGGGGTGGGGAGAAGCGGGTTGTTCGACATGCAACGCCGCCAAAGACTTCATCGCGGCCGGCGTGCTTGAGTGGTCAAAATATGGACCTCGTGGGGATGTGCTGTCATCGCGCCATGAACCTAGACGCAGTTCGGCGAGTCCACTAGGCTTGATTAAGGGAGCCCGTTTCGACAGATGCAGCTTGGGGGAAGCCGTGTACTTGTACAGGCAGCCACCATCGGAGAAGACGGGATTGTAGAGCTCGCTGGGAACCTCCGGTTGATGGACGGTATCCGGGAACTCGGTGTACAGCGACGACGTTGCTGAATGAGCATCATCGTCGTCCGTCAGTGCCGGGGTGGATTGCGAGGTGAGGAAATCCAACCCTGGGGTTAGCACCTCATATGTAGCATTTCCATTCCTGAACGAGTGCCAGTTGGAGTGAAGAGTCGACATGTCGAAAGAGAAGATCGGCTTCGTTGAGGTTTTGTGGAGCGTGTGTCTCAGGAGAGTTCCGAGAACGAGCCATTATATAGAGGGCAGCGACGTATTCCGAACCGTGCTAACAGCGGGCGGGACATCCCTCGTGTTTAGCCAGCATGGCAACACCTGAAAACTTCTCCGAGGTCGAGCTTGGAGCTTGATGGCGCAAGATTGCATCGCATGGGGTGGCTCCTACTGCACCATCGAGTCAGCAACCGCAACTTCTTAGCTCAATCCGGAAAAAATGAGATGAAAGCCGTGTCAGGCGCACCGGTCAGGAAGCATACAGCAGTTCAGTTGCTGTGTGGCGTCTGAATATTCTGATCATAGGCAGTGCAGTTCTCTGTCGCGCGCAGAGAAGCATCAATACAGCCACATATCGGCATGGGAACAATATATTTTGCCTTGACGGTGAGCAGCCGGGGCGGCACGGACTCCAGTATGTTCGTTCGGTTGGTCTGGCTGGCAACGCTCCTTCGTCCGCGAGGGTCCCCGATGGGAGATCCAAGTAATTCCATCAGAAGCATTGTTGACAAGTTGTCCGCCCCTGGGCAACGTCCTACGTTGTGGAAGAAACGTCTTTCGGCCGATCAAGAGCGCATCCACGATCTGCCTGAGGTATGCGGTTTCAAGATCGAGGAGTGCTTGGTTCAATCCACAGTCCGAGGTTCTGATGAGCATCCGAACCAGAGACCCAAGCTTTTGCCGGGCGCTGTGCTAACGACAACCGAGCCAATCCAGTCCGTACTCAATATATCTTTTGTGCCAAGATCGGGTTACTGGGTAGGCGAAACGCTCAGGCTTATCGCGGTCCATTTTGAGAGGAGAAGTCGCCGATGCCGCCGCGAGTCGCATGGTCGGCCGGTATGAAGGGAGTCGGGTCGGGGCCCTCACGCGCGCAGCATCGGTCCTCACGGAATGTTGAACCGCTGTCAAGATATTGCTGGAACGCCTTATCCAGAATTGTACAATACCTGCGCTGAAACCTCGATTAGTCCGGTGTTCGCTTCACATGCATCGACAGATAACGCCTCAACGCAGGCTGTCCAGATGTTCCCGCACAAAAACCTTCTTCAAAGTCCCAAATGCCGCCCTGGTTTGCCAGAAGGGTAAAATGCAAGACTTATCTTCTAGAATGCCCTCGGGTCAGGGCTGTTGGCCTACAATGCCCGTCGGCACAAAATGATCTAGATTGCCCAGCACACTTTGGGTCGCATTGTTTATGTACATGTGTGGCTATGAAATCGTTGCTCTAATGGCTCCCCTGAAGTGGTCGAACACCTGCCTCCTTCCGCCTGTTTGCAGGGCGACCACGGATCTTCTTGAGAGCCGGAGGGTTGATTTCTGCATGAGCTTCGAGGTCAGAAAGGCGGACAGGCTGGTATGGGCGGCGGTAGGTCTCTTGCAATGTGGTGACCAGGTAGGACCGGTCGATGTAGGTGCCCGGGTCAAGCTTGAAGTGCAGACAGAGGGCGATACCATGTGCACACGGAATAAGGAATTGCTGGAACCACTTGCATGTGCAGTACCCGGTGCGGAGATCTGCATCCAGGGTGACCTCGTGCTCCTCTCCTGTCAGATCGGCAGCCAGTCGGACAAGTGCATGGTGAGTGCTGGAGGGTAGGACCGCATAGCGGCGGGCAAGAGCACACTGCTCAACAAACTTGGCTTGAGCTGCCGGTACAAGCTCAGCATTTGGAGGGAGCCGACCACCCTTCTGGTTGCGGTCGCAGAACAACACCATCTGGTGATTGTAGATTGTGTCGAGCAGGCGGAGTACTGGAAAGCCACGTGCCTCGACAAAGACACTGTTCATGACCTCGGCTGCATTTGATGTTGTCCGGCCAAAGCGGGCCCCATTGAAGGCGTACGTGGCCCAACAGGCGGGGTTGATAGCAGCCAGGTAGGCAGCCGCTTGTTCGCTGATGTTGGCTCGAATGGTGTCAAGGCGTTCTTTGAACAGCCTCTCGGTCTTTGCATAAATGAGTGGGGACATGTGCGGCTCGATCACTGGGCCAAACTGGCGGACTGCATTGGCGGAGATATGGCGAGCACAGTATGCCTCGTCCACAAGGGGTAGCTCTTCGGACATGGCATTCAGAAGGCCCTTCTGACGGTCTGAGATGACAACTGTTGAGGGGGAGTTGAGACCTGGAAGAGCTTCACGGAGCAGTCAAAAAAAGGTCGACCACGTAGCGGTGTCTTCCTTTGGCACAATGGCCCATGCAAGCATGACAAGGCGGTCTTCAGCATCGTATGTGACAGCGAGCAGAATCACATATTCAAACGAGGTCTTGGTGAATGCACCATCAACAGCCACAAAGCGGCGCGCAGATTGCCATGCATGCTTTGCCGGTGATGGGCAGATGAACAGGGAGTTGACGGTGTTCCTCGGACCAAAGGTGAGCTCGATGGTAGCCTCTGGGTCAGAGGCTCGAAGCAGATTGGCGTAGGGAGGAAGCTTGCGGAACTCCTCAATCTGCTGGCGGAGTGTCTCGCCCAAGATCTCGCGTTTGGCACGGTATGCTTGCTGTTTTGATGTGGTAATGCCCTGGCGACGAAGTGTGTCGACAATGGTTGCAGTCTTCACCTTGTCGGTTACCACCAGCCATTTCTTGATCTCCGTGACCAGGAAAGAGACCCGGCTGGTTGCTGCACGAGATTTGGGTGCGAATACCTGACAGGTATGTGCTGGAACAATTTTGCGCACCACAAACACGTCCCCTCGACCTGTGACTGATGCACAAAACCCACAGCTCTCAATGCTGCACCTCACCACCAGTCTGCCCGGATCCTTGTCCTTCACGGCCAGCGAGGCACCTTGATGATTCGAGTGCAGAGTGAGTGCATGAGAAGCATCCTCGAGAGAGGTGAACTTCTGTCCTTGCAGCACATCCATCTCTGTGGTGATAGGCAGAGTGCAAAACACAACGCGTCCTTACGGAGGCATTCCAACGCGTTCTGATTGCACCCCTGTGCAGCACTCAGCAGGGCATCCTGGATGCTTTTCCGCCCATGGGCATTGTAGGCCAACGACCCTGACCCGAGGGCATTCTAGAAGATAAGTCTAAAATGCAAGGACCCTTGTCCTCTATCCCATTAGTAGCACTTTGCTATGACTAGGCGCTGCAGCTGCCACCGGTTTGCTTCTCTGGAATTCCTGCCGTGCGTCCCTCGCCCCGATGGGATCCTGCCGCGGCGGTGGAACTGCCGGCTCGTCCGGCTTCTCCTCCCTCTCCCTCTGCCCCTCTACCTGACCAAGTGTCTCTTTTGATAATAATGCGAGTGGTGCGTTGACCCCGCCCATTTTTGCGATCACCCGCGTGGCGGCATCGCGATGTAATGGAGGGAGGAGGTGCTTTAGGTGCGGGAGGACGCGGGTGAGGAACGCTCGGTGTGCCACCAGCCCACCATGCTGGTGCACCAGACCGCCAATCACAGCCTCAACGGTCGCTCCACGTACTTTCAGCAAGCCGGAAGAAAGAAGGACTCGGTCGATGTCCGTCGAGTCGGGCTATGCAAGTCAGGGCCGCATGCTTGGGAACATTATGCCAAGAGGAGCTTACGATGTGAGGTATCCAGCGCATAACCCGTTCTAGCTCCCACACTCTCCCAACTTCCTTCCCGAGAACGTGCGTATCCAACATCTGCGCTGCTGCACTGGCAACAGCTTCGTTCCACGGAGCGATGTCGTACTTTGATTGCGGATTGTGCACCTCGGGAGATTGCAAGAACATGAATGTGCTCGCACGCAGTGCTCGACGACCTGAAAAGGTGTTAACTCACTCTTTCTCTGTATGCGAGGATGATCGCGCACCAAGGAAGACGAATCGCGCGTGATGTCCCTCGATCCCTCCCAACCAGCTCATATGCGTGATTACCCTCAACGCGAGGTCTTCCGGAAATTCTAACGGAGCAAACAGAGATTGAAAGAATTCCACGACCTCTTTGCCACTGCAAGGGGCGGTGGGATGCACTCTCCGTTTGTCGAAAGGATCGTGTTTTTCCACCGGTGGACGGTCGGAGGGGTTGCGCGATCGCGCCCTGGAGGTACCAGGGTTCACCCTGAGAGAGCGAGCGACGTAGTCATTCTGGCTGAGGGTGGTGAACTTGGGAGGGGCGGGTTGGTCGTCAAAAGGAGACGGGAAGGGAGAGGCTGACGGGGACGCGGTAGCGTCTGTCGATGCTGGTCGGACCAACGAGCGTGTTCGGGGTATTCGAGGTGGGTGATGCCTGGCGGCGGGCGGAGAATCGAGCCGAACACCACTGCGTCCGGGCAACAATAGTGAGGACGAGCATGAGTAGTTACGCGCTTCAAACAATGCGCTTCAGCACACATTTCAGCTCGCTAACGCAGGCAACGCACCTGATCGTGCGAGAGCGCATCTCGGGGAAATTTGGGCCGCCCCCTGGCGCGGCCCGTTCAACGTCTGCCGGACACTCGACGACAGCCGTTGTTTGCTCATCTACGCCAACGCTCGTGACCCGGTCTAAGCAAGAGGAATCTCTGGGGTGAAGAAGCGGTGTCGCGGTCGCAGACGCTCCGGACGACGTCTACGCGCACTCTACTCTGCGCCAGGGAGGGAAGCAAGACCACTCTGCACTTTTCCTCGGAAGCTTTCCCTCTCTCGGGAACGGAGGCTTTTATTTTGAGAGCCCTCCGCGAGTGCAGGCGACACGACTGGGCGACTCATTGGGAAGTGCTCTCTTACAAACGACCATCTCTGCATAAGCATTATACCTGTGACAGCACCAAAAGACCATTATGGCCACCGCTACTGAGACGTGTGTATGAGCTCACTTCGAGTGGGAGGGTCGTGCTCATGCTGCTGTAGACGTGCAAAGACTTCCTGGGCAGATGACGTCGATGAGCCCAGTACGCGCAATTGCGATGCCGTGACCATGCAGGATACTGATAAAATACTTCATAGTCATCCAAAAGCCCAAGGTAGAAGAATCCGTGGACGAGAACGGCCTCCGAACGGTCGTCGAGTACACCGTCAACGAGGAGGGGAAGAGGGTCAAGGTGGGTGCTCCATTTATTTGCGGAAAGTACATTGCTGACACACGTCCTCAGATTACCCGCAAAATCCGCCGAGTCTTGCAGACGACCGTCGTCGACCATGCTGTCGCTGAGCGGAAGCACTGGGCAAAGTTCGGCGCTGAGAAGGGGGCGAAACCTGGTCCGGATCGGGCCACAACCACTGTCAGCGAGCCGATTGAGCTCAAGTTGGCTGCTGGTGGTGTCAAGGTGCGTTATCTAGCATATGATGAACGAAAGTTATGCTGATTGGAAATGGTCTTGCAGCAAGCCGAGCCGGAGCCGGATGAGGCCACCGCCATGAAGGCCAAGCTGGGAGGCAAGAAGGTGCTGTGCCGTATCTGCCAGGGCGACCATTTCACTGCCAAGTGCCCGTATAAGGACACCTTGGAGCCGCTGGGTCTGGGTGCAGCCGGTGCTGGTGAGTCTTCCAAAGCCCATGACTTGCAATCATGACTAATATACGAGAAGACACACCCATGGACGGCATCGCAACCCCGCAAGACGAGCCCGCCCCCTCTGCTTCGGCGTCCGGCCCCGGCGGCAAGTACGTGCCCCCCTCCATGCGTGCCGGCGCAAACCGCGCGGGCGAGTCGATGTTCAAGCCCGGCGGGAACCGAGACGACATGCCCACTCTGCGGGTGACGAACTTGTCTGAGGACGCGGAGGAGGACGACCTGCGCGACCTGTTCTCGCGCTTCGGCCGCGTCGCGCGCGTGTTCATCGGCCGCGACCGTGAGACGGGTGTCGGCAAGGGCTACGCGTTCGTGTCGTTCGAGGAACGGGACCAGGCGCAGCGTGCGCTGGAGAGGGTAAACGGTATGGGGTATGCGAACCTCATTCTGAGTGTCGCCTGGTCAGGTACGTCGACGTCGTCAATCTCCGCTGTGCTGGCAGTGATGCTGACCTATTTGGACAGTCCCCCGCGAACAGCGGCCAGGCGGGGCATAAGCGGCGCAAAGGATTTACGTCATGTAGAGGTGTACTCTGGTCTACGCTTGGTTGTCGGTGAATTGTATGACTATGGTCTGCGCTCGCGAGCTGCGCTTCTGCTTCTGAGCTGCTACTTCCTGGGAAATACGAGGATCTGCATGTGCATACATACACATCTACCCGCCCGTCCGTCATACCTTCCCCCAGCTCGCCGCCGTCGGCGCATGATAACGGCCCAAGGGGTGACTTCATCCGGGTCGGTGATAGACGAGACCCCTGCAACGTTATTATTAGGGATTCACTCGGCCTCTCGTCGGACTGGACGACGTGCATTCTAAAGGACAGCACTCATTATGTAGCAGCAACAATATGATTCCACTCGTCTTATCGAAGCCTCCACTAGAAGCACCAACGGACGCCAGCACAAGGGATTCGGACGGCCCGTGCAGGTGGAAACCGAACACGCGCACGCGCCCCGGGAGTCCGTGTCTTCTCGTCGTCACCGCGAAACGGGTGTGCTGGTATGCCGATGCGCTGCTGCCGGGGGAAGGTTGGATGCCGAGCCGGCACACGCGGGCGCAGCCTGCGTGGATAGTGCCGAGCGGCGGTAGCACGGGAAACGGGGGGGCATCCTCGTCCCCTACTCGTGCCACATCAATTCATGGTTGCCCAATCGAATGCCCAATCGAACTCCGGCTCTCCCGGGTGGACGGACTCACTGAGGGACATCGCGCCCCGCCCAGCGGGCACGATTGGACGGAGGGCGAAAGTTTGCGCGTGGGCCGCGGGCGTGAGAAGCTTGCCGGTGCTTCCTCGCGCGCTTCGGACCCTTGACGTCATAGGGTCCTCCTGCGCGTTGGGACTCACCCGCGATGGGGTCCCGGTCAGCCAATCTCTGACTCGCACCGAACACTACTGTATACTGAAGGTGCCGCGGATCGGGCCCCCGTCACGCAGTCATGATGCTGATCGTGATCGTGATATTCTGAATGCCCATTCCCATTCCCGTGCACCGAACGCAACCTTGTGCCTTGATAGGCTGGCCGGTCTGTGGCCGGTATGCGCACCAGTGGGCGGTTGCCCGCCATGCCGGACTAAAATCTTCTGCGACATCCCCGCGCATATAGGCGGGCACGTCACGCCTCCCTCGACGCTAGTGCATCTATCGCCCTTGCCAGCAGGCGTCTCACCCAGATACGCCCATACGCTGTCTCCTCCCGACCACCACCATCTCACCAACCGACTTACTTACACGCTCAGGTACGCCCTTCCCCTTCCCCGCGCTCTGCCCCGCACCGCTCACCCCGCGCTTTACATCCTTAGCGTCAGATACCACCTAGACCAAGAATGGGAGATAGCACAATGTCGTCCACCACCGCCGCTACTAAGAGCTTCACCGTCCCCTCGGACATGAAGGCGCTGTACTACTCCAAGCCCCAGGAGTTTGACGTCCGCACCGTCGCTGTGCCTCAGTGCGGCGACAACGAGGTCATGATCAAGGGTAAGTGCGCGTAGCGCATATATGCGCCTCATTGACACACGGACGCGACCTAACATCGGGTAATAGTTGGCGCGTGCGGCGTCTGCGGTACGGACCAACATATCCACAACGGCGAGTTTATCTCCAAGTTCCCTGTGAGTGCACTGTCCCGATCGACGCGCATATATGCTGACCTCGCTCCACAGCTTATTCCCGGCCACGAGGTTGTCGGCCAGATCGTCAAGGTCGGTAAGAACGTCAAGGATCTCAAGCCCGGCATGCGCGCCGTGTCCGATGTTGGCATCACCGTGAGTGTTCCGCGGCACGCGTGTCGGACAAATGCTGAACGAATTGCGATAGTGCGGCAGCTGTTTCTACTGCCGTCGCGGCAAGGAACTCCTCTGCGAGAACTTCAGCAGCAAGGGCGTCACTACTGATGGTGGGTTTGCGGAATACGTTTGCTAGTAAGTGTTTCGTGGGTACATGCATTGCTACACGACTGACTTCTGGTTCAGCGACCAGTCCAAGGTGTACGAGATCCACAACCTGACCGATATCGAGGCTACTCTGCTCGAGCCCGCGGCTTGCGCCATCCACGGTCTCGACAAGATCCACCCGCCGGTAGGGTCGGAGGTGCTCTTGATGGGTGCCGGCCCCACGGGCTTGATCCTCTCCCAGCTGCTCAAGCAGAACGGCGCCTCCAAGGTCGTCCTCGCTGCCAACAAGGGCATGAAGATGGACATTGCGAAGCAGCTCAACGCCGCGGACGTGTACATTGAACTTGACCGCAAGGACCCCGAGGCGCAGTGGGCCCAGATCAAGAAGGACTATCCCCACGGCTTCGACATCGTCGTCGAGGCCACGGGCGTCGAGAAGCTCGCGAACGAGGCAATCCACTACGTGCGCCGCGGGGGCACGCTGATGATCTACGGCGTGTACGAGAACTCTGCGCTCGTGCACTGGCCGCCCGGTAAGATCTTCGGCGACGAGATCACCATCGTCGGCTCCTTCTCCCAGACCTACTGCTTCCCCCGCGCGGTGGCATACCTCGACAGCGGGAAGATCAACGTCAAGGGTATGGTTACAGATGTGTACACGATCGAACAGTACCAGGATGCGCTCGACAAGATGGCCTCGCGGCAGTGCCTCAAGATCGCCATCAAGCCCACGCACCTGCACTAGCAGAGCCCGGATTCTTCTCCTCTCCTCTGGTTAGTTTGGGGTGAAAGGGGGGGGCGACTTCGTTGAACGGAGGTGGGAGGCGAGAGGAGGATGTTGAGCGGTTGATGCGCGCCCTTCGGTGTGCGCCGTACAAGACATGTGTATCGTTAGATCACCATTGCTGTTATGATGCGATTTTGTTCATGCAATGTAGCGCTTCGGGATACCGATGCCTAAGGAGGTGGCTCCCTTGCGGATATAAAACTGCCGGGTGACGACGGCGAGGTGATTGAACCTGTTGCTGACCTGAGATTCGGCACAACACTTGATGTGCATTATGGGGTGGAGACGGAGGTTTACAGGAGTTGGACTACATATGCAGCGTGTACTAAAAGGAAGCACAATGCAGAACATCGAGCGTCTCCGGTTCATCTACCTCCTCATCAGCATCACCGCCACTGACCTAAGTGCCGGCACTCACATACTTCATGTACGAGCCTCTCCTCTTCAGACTCACGCTCTCATTCTGCGTCCCTTCCACCCACTGCCGCGTCTACGGGCGTGAAGACAGTATCACCCCGCGCCCAAAACCTTCGTTCCACGGCACCTATGAGGTTCGCCACAGCCTCGACCTTGGTACCATCTGCGTCAGGTGTGAATGCTTGGACTTGACGCTAGTCACAGCGAAAGGCGAGCAGAGATACCACCTCCTTCCATTCATCTGTGGGGTTGTCATCATACTGAACAGAAAGACGGATGCTGGGCCAGAGTAAACTGAGAAATTGGGCTGTTTGTCGAGGAAACATATTTGATCGTGGATCTTCAAAGGCGAGAAGCATAGTTGATAGTTGTGGGGACGGTTCCGGAGGACGTGGGATTGGGGGAGCCGGATTGAAGCGGTTGATGGAGACTTCTGTTAGCTCAGGACAGTGCCGTCGCAGAGCTATCAAACCTTCCCATGAGACGAAGTTGTCTGGAACCTCCGGCGGAGCATGAACAAGGTGGAGCAATACGAGCGTGCGAAGAAGAAGCCACTTTCTCGTGAGTGTCCCGAGGTCCTCATTACGAATGACTGCCCAGAATCGTTTGATGGAGAACTTCTGCAGGCTTGTGCATTTTGACAGGGGCTCCAGGTCGCGCATCCAGAGAACATCGTGGTCGTTGCCGACAGCAGCATCGCATAAATGGAGCTCGTGTAGTCCTGGATACCTATGAGAAATGCAGCACGCCAATTTCCGACAGTATGATCTCGTTATCCCCGCGGAATTGACGTCAGATGGGCCCATTGAGGTAAGGGTGAGCTTCAGTAAGGTCGCATCAAGGCTGGATAGTGCGTTGAGCAGAACGATGGGTCGACCAGTGATCTTCAGATCTCGCAGCGATGAGAAGAGGATCGAATTTGGTGTCGCAAAGAAGGTGGACGACATTGTCGAATCGTCGTTGTTGGCCTCCTCTACGGAAAGTTGTTGAAGCTTGCTAGCTTGACTGACTTGAGTTGCCACCAGCTCCGTGAAAAGGGGAGGCGCCGTGTGAAGACTTCGCAACGAGAACTTTCGGGTAACTTCAAGAAGTATGCGCTCCAACAATGGATTGTGCTGAGTAATCCTTGTGAGAGAGAACGCTCGGATCTTCCTTGGTGTCGTGGTTATGCGTCTCTCGAGGGCTGCGATGGCTGAAGACCATGTTGGATCACCGTAAGCGTTCTCGGGCTCCCAAGCAATAATGCAGATGCTCTCCACTGTTGGTACAATGAACCGGGAGGATGTCAGAAGCTGCTCAGCAGTACCGAGTCTGTGGAGTCGGACCGAGTGGAGACGTGGGAACCAGTGACCTTCAACATCGGAAAGAAGATCTGCCGCCCTGCGCATACGTCTCGCCATCTTCGTACCCATCCCATCTGAGGGGTCGATATTGAGCTTACGCACAAAACTGGTGTACAAGCAAAATCGTTCAATGCATGATTTGTTAGTAAACTGAATTGGACGGCAGTTAGCACCCCACTGTTGGAAAGTGATGAAGATAATCACTATACCGTCGAGATCGGCTCCGTGGTCAAACAGGATGTTCAGGAGTTTCCACAGCGAAGCAGACTTCGCCCAATGATATTCGAGTTCATGCCACAGCTGTGGCGCAGCTAGGTCGAACAACAGGCGACTGGTACATGCCATATGGTACAGTGTCGCTCTTCCCTTCAAAGAGTCAGCTGGGACAGCTGATGTGATCAAGTGCCCAAGTTCCGGTATGGTCCAGGCCCGATGCATTTTCGTAGACAGTGCTGATTGAAGTTTGGGATGTATGCTCGGCTGCAGGTATGGGAGATTCGTGGATACCTTTGGCGCTGAGCACGATGCTGGACGGGATGATATGGAAGCGTCAACATGGTGCGGAGGCAACGGGCAGAAGTCGCAGCATGCATTGGTCGAAGCACTGGTGCTATCACATATGTATGGAATGATTATCGATTACTTGACCCTGACCCATTCAGTTGCCCGAGGACCCCGTGCGCAGCAGCCCCCTGTTATGCGAAGCTCAATCCTGAACTTACTACATTTCACGCTCTACATTGTTGCATTCAGAATGGCGAGAAGATATAGGCATAATAGGGGAATAGTAACAGCATGTAGTTTCTACTAGTAAATGCTGACCGAAACCTGCTGCTTTGAAGGGATGGAGCGGGTCAGTTTGCGGGGAGCCGAAGCGCGAATCTCCGGAGCTGCCCCGGAGCGGATGACCGCAACCACCAGGCACACCTTTCGGGGTTACAGCACATTGTAAGCTCTCGATAAATGTGTGTGCAATCATTCTACAGCCATAGCAGCACGGCAGGAACCAATGTGGGCCTGATCAAATCTCATTGGTGGAGTAATCAAGTCAAGCTACGTTTATTAGCCCAAATCCGATGCTATACCCATTCAGATGTTTAAATAACGATGAGGACCATGCTGCCTACACGTATATGGTGTCGACAGCACACATCCCGGTTTACTTCCTTCCCAGCCTAGATACACCAAGTCGCCAGATGAGCAGTTGGATGCGCCGGGTCCCTAGTACCGTACAGTGATAACGATAGTGATAGATCGCGTTTCTACTACTCGCTCACGTTGTGGATGTCATGCTTCTCGTCGACATGTAACATGTGGCTCAGCAGCAGCTACCGGAGGGTGATGGTGTCGGTTGAGCACTTGCTGGGCAGTCATCGTCTTCGACATCGTCGGCTACGGTGAACCACCCCGATAAGAGAGCTAGAGGCACCATGAATGGCGGTAGCTGACCTGAGCTTCGCGCTACGCTCGAAATTCATTATGTTGTGGATACGGTGGGCGGCAGGGATTGAACATGTGAGTGACTGCTGACAGAGAACACAATACAGACTATCGAGCTTCTCCGGCTCATCTACCTCCCCATCAGCACTACTGCTGCTGACCAAAGTGCGAGCACTCACAAAGCTCATGGACGAGTGTCTGCTCTGCAGACCCGCAAACCCACTTCTCCTCTTCGTTCCCACCCGCCGCACCATCCACAGGCCTAGAAGGCAGCTCCACCCTGCGCTCAAAGCGTTCGGTCCACGACGCGTATGAGGTCCGCTAAGTCCTTTGTGATCTTGCTAGTGCTATACGATTCATTTTTGAAGCCTGGATTTGAAGTTGTTGACGATGAAAAGCCAGCAATGAGATCACCTCGTTCCATGCACCCCGATCCGTTGCTGTGACATCTGACACAGAAAGACGAACACCAGGCCAGATTAAACTGAAAAAATGGGCTGTCCGCGCGGGAAACGAGTTCGAGTTTGGTTCTTGAAATTGGAGTAGTATGCTTGATAATTGGGAAAGGGATGTGGGAAACTGGATGGAAGTCTTTGACGGAGACTTCTGTTAGCTCGGGGCAGTGTCGTCGCATAGCTATTAAACCTTCCCATGAGACGAAGTTGTCTGGAACGTCCGCCGGTGTATGAACGAAATGCAGCAATGCAAAGCTGCGAAGAAGAGGCCAGTTTGTCGTCAGTGTCTCGATGTCATGGTTGCGAATGACAGCATAGAAGTATTTGATCGAAAACTTCAGCAGGTTGTGCAGTTCGACAGGGGTTGTAGGTCGCACATCCACACAATATGGCCATCGTCATCCATTCCCGCATCCTCCAAATGGGATCTCGTGTAGTCCAGCATACCTACAGTATGAGCAATACAGTCAGATAACTCACGAGTGTAAGATATAGTTATTCCTCCGAAAGAGATATCAGAGTGGGACTTGGAAGTAAGGATGGGCTTCAGTAACGGTGCATCAATGCTGAGTAGCACGTTGAACAGAACGATAGGTCGCCCCGATATTTTCAGGTCTCGCAGCGATGCGAAGAGGGTTATGTTTTGCCTTGCAAAGATCGGGGACGACACTGTCCCGTCGTCGTCTTCGATCTCGTGCAGGGTAAGTTCGCTCATCCGACCCGCTTGGTTTGCCACCGATTCCGTGAGAACGAGAGGCGCCGTGTAAAGGCTTCGCAACGAGAACTTTCGGGTAACTTCAAGAAGCATACGCTCCAACAATGGTTCGTGTTGAGTGATGGTTGTGAGAGAGAACACTTGGATATTCGTTGGTGTCGTGATTATGCCGCTCTCGAGGGCCGAGAGGGCTAGAGACCATGCTGAATCATCGTGAACTTCTTCGGGCTCGCATTTAAGAATGTGGATGTTCTCCACTGATGGTACGATGAAGCGAGAGAGTGTGAGGAGCTGCTCGGGAGTACCAACATCAAAAGACCAGATCGATTGAAGACGTGGTAACCAGTGATTTTCAACATCGGAAAGAAGATCTGCCGCCATGCGCATACGTCTAGTCATCTTCGCGTCCTTCACATCGAAGTGGGGATCCTGAGCTCACGCACAAAGCCGGTGTACAAGCAAAAACGCTCAATGTTTGATTTGATAGCACGCTGAAATGAACGACAGTTAGCACCCTCCTGTTGGAAAATGAAGACTGTAATCACTACACCGTCCAGATCGGCCTCGTTGTCAAAGAGGATGTTCAGGAGTTTCCACTACGAAGCAGACTTCCTATAACAATAGTGGAGTTCATACTACAGCAGTGGAGCAGCCAGATAGAATGACAGGTGACTGGTGCAAGCCATATGGTATAGCGTCGCCGTTCCCGTTAGGGAGTCAGCTGCGACAGATGATGCGATCAAGTATCCGACTTCCGGTATGGTCCACGCCCGATGCATTCGAGAGCGAGACATAGCTCGTAAACAGGAACAATCAAAGTTTGGTGCGATCACCTGTAGGTCGTCAAGGGAGTTTTGTGGATACTTTTGGCGGTGAGCACGATGATGGACGGGATGAAGTCGCGTACGGAACGCGTCGGACGTGTCAACCTAGTGCGTAGGCAACGGAGCAGGAAGGAACTGGAGTTTGCAGCCAAGTATTGGGTCAAGCACCCGTCTATCACATATGATCCACTTAGTGTTTCTCATAGGGCGCAGACCATTCATATTATACTGTATCTCCAAACACTAAATTTTATCATTGCTGTTGTGTTGTCGGCGACATGCCTGATGTTCCCTTCCCCTCCCAGCCCACTCCAGGCGGCCAGATTGGCATCTCGATGCGCCCTGACTCCCTACGAAACAGCCACAGCGACAGCTCGAGTTCTCCACACTGCGTATGGCGCCGTTGCGGACGTCAAGTCGATCGTCAATGTGTTCCAGAGCGAGGGGCGCGGTGCCAGTCGGCTCTTGCTGGACAATCCTCGTCATCGTCATCGGCATCGTCGGCTAGGGTGATTAGAACCGGCCAAGAGCAAGATTGCGATATGCTGATGATGCTTCGCCGTTATCGATAAATCAATCTGTCCTCCCACCGCCAGATCACATCCCGTCATCGCTGTCGATCTTCGGCAGATCCCTCCATTTCTTGCCCTGTGGGAGGTTGCTGCTGGTGCCAAGTCAACCGCGAGTGTGAGTTCATATGTTGTGTTGGCGCGCACGGCGCGCTGGGAGAGGACAGCACGCACGATGTGAGATCAGGCAGAGTGATGTCCCCCGTCTTGGGGTCGATGGACACGAACGCGGTGATCTCCATGGCCGGGCGTCCCTCGCATCTGTCATCCGATTCGATTAGCCATCTCTCCTCTGAGCTTTCGCACAAGCGGCCAGCAGAACACGAAATCGTGGAGCCGAGATGCAGCTTGAAATGAAAAAGAAGTGCCAGTGTGGTGCATTACGTACAGCCTGAAGATGCGCGGGACCTCTTTGCAGGTGACAGACCGAGTAGCGAAGTCGGGATCGCACTTATATTGGACGATCTCGGCGAGCCTGCATTTGGGTTTGCCTGGTTGCTCCACCGAGGTTTCGTACGTCTTAGCCATCAGAGATGTGCAATCCGTCAATCAGCTGGAGAGCGGTTGTTGTGAAGAGTGTTCAACAAGTGGAAGGCAGGGTCTCCGGCGAGAGCCCGAAGAAGAACGATTGGGTCCGCGGACGATCGGTCGTAGCGCACGTGGAGGGGCCAGGGGGACGGTTGTTGGGTGTGTGAAGCGTTGTGGGCGGCGAAGGCGAATTGTACTGTAGGGGACGGGACCAAAGGGAAGGAGGTTCTGCCGGGGATATTTTCTGCCTGACTGAACAAGCCTAAGCGCCGCTTCTTCCCCGACTGCCCCTCCTTCCCTCCCAACCAACCCTTTAAAGCCGTTCAAGGTCAGCAGCCCCGTCCCCAGCTTGTGTTTCCCACCTGTACCCCTACTCACCGTCGCTGGCAGCCCGTCCCCCACCCAGTTAAACATCATGTCCTTCAAGGTTGCAGGTGAGCAGACGCGTCCCCAACGGTATACGTGACGTACGCTCACCCAGCGCTCCGCCACGTTGCAGATATCTCACTCGCCGCCTTCGGCCGCAAGGAGATCGAGATTGCCGAACATGAGATGCCGGGGCTGATGTACATCCGTGAGAAGGTGAGCTGCGATCGTTGATACGGGAGGGATCAGCGCTGACACGGGTGATAATAGTACGCGGCGTCCCAGCCCCTCAAGGGCGCCCGTATTGCTGGCTGCCTGCACATGTATGTCATATATGCGGTTTGCTCTGACTTGCACGCTGATTAGACATCCACAGGACCATCCAGACCGCCGTCCTGATCGAGACCCTCACCGCTCTCGGCGCCCAGGTCACCTGGTCTTCCTGCAACATCTACTCCACCCAGGACCACGCTGCGGCCGCGATCGCCGCCACCGGCGTCCCTGTCTACGCCTGGAAGGGCGAGACCGAGGAGGAGTACGTTTGGTGCATTGAGCAGACCCTCAGCGCTTTCCCCGGCGGCGCCTCGCTCAACATGATCCTTGACGACGGTGGAGACCTCACCAACCTGGTCCACGAGAAGTACCCCCAGTACCTCAAGGGTAAGTGGGCATATATGCGAATCCGATTGGCATACTGACAAAGATCTCAGACATCCGCGGTGTCTCTGAGGAGACCACCACCGGTGTGCACCACCTCTACATGAACTTCCGCGCTGGCAAGTTGAAAATCCCCGCGATCAACGTCAACGACTCCGTCACCAAGTCCAAGTTCGACAACTACTACGGCTGCCGCGAGTCCCTCGTCGACGGCATCAAGCGTGCCACCGATGTCATGCTTGCCGGCAAGGTTGCCGTTGTCGCTGGGTTCGGTGACGTCGGAAAGGGCTGCGCCGAGTCCCTCCGCTCCTACGGTGCCCGTGTCCTTGTCACCGAGATCGACCCCATCAACGCCCTCCAGGCCGCCATGGCCGGTTACGAGGTCACCACGATGGAGGATGCCGCCTCGCGCTCCAACATCTTCGTCACCACCACCGGTAACCGCGACATCGTCACCGGCAAGCACTTCGAGGTTATGCCCGAGGATGCCATCGTCTGCAACATCGGCCATTTCGATGTTGAGGTCGACGTTGCGTGGCTCAAGGCCCACGCCAAGACCCTCGTCAACATCAAGCCCCAGGTTGACCGCTACACCATGCCCTCGGGCCGCCATATCATCCTCCTCGCCGAGGGCCGTCTCGTCAACCTCGGCTGCGCCACCGGCCACCCGTCGTTTGTCATGTCCTGCTCGTTCGCGAACCAGGTCCTTGCCCAGATCGCGCTGTGGACCACCCCGGAGAAGTTCCCCCTGGGCGTGCACATCCTGCCCAAGGAGCTCGATGAGGAGGTTGCCCGCGCGCATCTCGCCCAGCTTAACATCAAGCTCACCACGCTGACCACGGAGCAGTCCAAGTACCTGGACATCCCCGTCAACGGGCCCTACAAGGCCTCCCACTACCGCTACTAGGCGCCTCGCTCCCCTTCCGGCCTCAACGTGCCGGATTATTGCAAAAACGCGCGTGGGGCCCGAGCCCGCAAAAACAAGGGCTGGGCCCTGGGAATCTCAACGCTTTCCCAGCTATGGCAATGTATTGTACACATACATACTTTCTCGCGATATCCGTGTCTCCATTCTCTCGTACATCACTTTTCTCTGCCTTCTCTCTTTCCTCGCACTTCTGCATTCTCCGCGCTACATCTTATCATCTCCCTGAACCAGGGATGGTCGAGATGCGGCAGGAGCGGGTGCACGGAGCTGCCGGGATGGGGGGTTGGAAAAGAAAAGCCGGGAGCCGGATTTCCTCGCTTTCGTAGCACGCACGTTTCTTTGGGATTTTAGGGGAACTAGAATCAAAGCCGTCCACACTGTAGATCAATCGGTAGCTAGTCTCAAGTCTAGAGTCAATGAATCTTAGACGTTAGGTTGCAGAAGATTTGGTCAATTCTGGGGACGGGCGAGGAATCGCGTTGTGAGGATCAGGCACTAAGCTCAAGCTTTGCCAAGCATAGCAATGGCTCATGCCAAGGAATTGCGGGGTAAGCTCCGAAGCTGTCCAATGACCTCCAGCTCATTTCACAAAGCCCGAGAAGAGAGTTTGACGTGGGTCCCACGGAGGTGGCGCGCGGATCAGACTATACTCATCCAGTTGACCAACCATTGGTTAATGATGGATGATGATTGACAGCGAGGCTAGATAGATGCGTGGCAGAGACAGACTTGACAGTGTGTGACAGACGAGACTAGTGGTTGCCTCATAGGTTGTCCTCCCAGCTCTCGCCCCTCATCGGCGGCATCATACTCTCCTCGTCTTGCCAGCCCATCCCTCCAGAATCACGCTGATGCAAAGCCTGCGGGAAATGTCAGAACATCGTCTGCAGATCGACGGTGATATGGCTCACCTTCTGAATATAGTCTCTACTCCTCCCGATCGACCTGTCCAGCTCTGCGAGCCTCTCTACTGCGTCCCTCGCTTGTACCAGTGCGGTCTCGATCTGCAGCTTGCTGGGCTGCGGCAAGAGCGCGCTCTCTTCCTCGAAGCTGACAGTGCCGTCCGGATGAATCGAGGCCGACAGCTCGCCAGCAGCGATCATATCCACTATCAGCGCCCGCACAGCTTTTATGTCGTCGGGCAGCCCGATCTCACGCCCGATTTCCTCCAGAGCTAGCTTCATGTACGTCTCCTTCAGCTTCTTCACGGCCAGCCAGGGTAAGCGGTCGAGGACTTGCTGCACAAGACCCATGTTGTTGTCTGTCTGAAATGCCTCGACGTCTTTTGCGAGCTTGCGAGCTGCTTCACGATCCGTAATCTCGATCGCGTTGATGAATTTCAGGTATGGTTGGGTAGTAGAGGAATTGCGGAATGCTCGAGAGACGGCAGGGGAGGTGTATTTGGGCGGCGAGGCAGTCTGCATACAAGATTAGCACTCCATCCAGCGGCCCGTCCGGTTGCACTTACCTTGCCATACAGAATGAGCTGGATCAATGACAACTTCTTATACGCTTCGACTTGTATTGCGCTTGCGACACTCGCAGGGCTCGAAACAGCTATCTCAAAGAAGTCGGCCGCCTCCCTAAATCGCTTGAGTGCGCCTAAAGCCACGCCCCCACAGTAATGGTATAGGAGATTGTCGGTATAGTGCAGATCAGATACCTTGTATGCGGTAAGCGCCCACGCTCGACGACTAGATTGGTGGGGATACGCACATCTTTATCTATCTCGGTGATCGGAACGGAGAGGATGGGGAGAGCGAGCATGAAGTGTCGTGTAGTGCAACATAACTGAAGGCAACGGTTAACTTTGCCACGTGCTACGTGACACTGATCTGACTCACTTGGACAAAGACGGGATGGATATTGGTCAAGTAAGCTGGAGATGGTGGGTAGCGGGTCACAAGCAGTCGAAGCGGTTCTAAAGCATCTTCAGGCTATCGAATGGTCAGCATTGAGAATGAGCCTATGGCGACTTGAACTAGACATGCCTGCCCGCTCTGCTCCGCCCAACGCACGATACCCTTCGCCAGCTTTCCCACCCGGTCCGAAGCAAGCCTCGCTTGGTGGGGCTCGAAAGTCGAGCACCATTCTACGATAGTCTGGAACGACGTCTGCGGTGGACTCGTCATGCTCAGCCTAGCCGAACTATTGCCACCAACGACTGTAAGCCAGCACCCCTGGCGCAACGAGATATCGCTCACAGCATGTATAGCGTCCCCAGCGTATATGCGGCCGCCTGCCTTCCTCCTCCCGTTCCCAGACCCATATTGAGCAGTGGGTCAGCGCCGTCGATCAGCCCTCCGAGCATCGACTCTGCCTGTCCAGCATTGTTCCATACGAGGCCCCTCAAGGTCGGCAGCAGCTGGTTGGCCACAGCGTTGAATGACTGACACGAGTGGACGATCTGGAGGACAGAGCCCAGGTTCGTCGGCAAGTTTGGGATCGGCCCGGACATCCTGGAAGCGCCAGAGGGATAAGAGCGACTTTTCAGCGTGTACAGGCTAAGTTTCGCCTCGGTGGACGTCGTCTGTGGAGGGCACGAGATTATGCGCGATGATGAGGACGCGTACTAAGGGTGCAGCGGAGGCATTTGGCCCGCCTTGTTGGAGGTGACTGTCGGCGACCGCATACAGTCTGGGAATTGCATCTTGCTTTTCATTGTCATATTATCCAGCCGCCCTGTATCGGCTCGCGAATCCATGGTTGAATGCTGAATGAGAGCTGCCAATTGCTGTAGCGAGCCGACGCCACGGCCACGGTCTCGACATGGGGAGACAATGAGTGATGTTGGGCAAACGATTCTCCGCTGTGCTTCCCGCCTGACCTCCGAGCGTGATACTACTACCCGATGAGGAACCGCAGGACGGTGGCCACTCCCTGCACCACGTTCGGGGACGAATATGACAGCTCTAAGCATAACTGAACAGGATCTGCTGAATGCGAAGGACAAGGTGGTGATAATCACTGGTGCGTGGATCCTGCTTTGCCCACTGCATCAGAGGCTGACCTGTGACAAGGCGGCAGCGCGGGAATCGGCCTCGCAACGGCGGAGCTCTTCTCCCGCCTCGGCGCACATGTCTTTGTGGGTGATGTGAGCCCCTTTCCCAGGTCGCTGGCAAATACGACGTTCCTCCGCACGGACGTGTCGACATGGGCCGACCTGCTCGAGCTGTTCAGCGCCGCGTTCTCCGCGCACAACCGGATCGACATCGTTATCGCGAATGCCGGGATCGCCGAAGTGGAGGACATCCTGTCTGAGGAAGTGGACGATCAAGGGCGGCTGAAGGAGCCGACCTACCGGGCTGTGGATGTGAACCTCCGCGGGGTGCTTAACTGCACAAGGCTCGCGGCGCACTACATGCGCAAGACGGGCGGCGGGAGCGTGAGCATCACTGGCAGTGTGGCGAGCTATCTCGGCGGAGGGGTGCCGATTTACACCACCACAAAGCACGGCGTGAGTCCGAGCTCGCTTCCTGCAGTGATGATACTCGGCCATTGACGATCCTGGTCTATTCTTATTCTTATCCTTCGCCTTTCCGTCCGCTCCTCTCTTGCTGTGTCTGCGGCTTCGCCAGCTGCTCGGCCTTACACGGGGGCTTGCCAAAACTCTGAAGCAGCACAACATCGCTATCAACCTGACGGCCCCGTTCTTCACGGAGTCGAACCTCATGTTCCCCGAAGTGCGCGTGTTCTGCATTCGCAAGAACATCCCCGTCTCGGACCCGTCGAGTGTGGCGAAAGCCCTAGCGTACAATGCGCTCAAGGGAGGGGACTGGACGGGCAAGGCGATCTGGGTTGCGGCCGACAAGTGGGCCGAGATTGAGGACCCGATCACGGCGCTCAGGAAGCAGTGGCTGGGCGAGGAGTTCGATGAGCTCGTCGAACGGGCGTGGGCGGACGAGTAGCGAGCGACAAGGTGGGTTGCGGCGCGAATCTCGGGCGGGCTATCCCGCAGGGCTGGCTTACACGAACACTGTACTTAACTGAGGAACTTTTCGGATCAGCCGCTTTGAGGGGAGTCATTTTTCCCATTCATTACGGGGATGTATGTTGCCAAATGCATGCATGAATAGTTCTGGCCAATCCACCATCGTCGGATCTGTCTCCCAGTCAGAGGATCGGTTAGACTGTTACCGAGGTTGGGTTGAAGCACCTTCTTGGATAGATGTCTGATCGCTTCTGCCCCCCATGGCTCTGGTAACTTCCAAGGATTCCGGATTAGACCAGTGTCACGCTCTGACCTCACCCCACCCAACTGGCACTCCGGCAACCTGTGCAAGTTCAATCAAGCACTATAGCAGTCGATGATGCATTTTATTCCTTTATCCATTGGTTCATAACAACGCGTGTGGGTAGGGCGTCATCGGACAGGGCTCGGGCGACTGATATGTACATCTCGGCCGCCGTGGCACGGCGAAGTGTTGGAATTCAATAGTTGGTGAGCAAGCGGCCGCTGAGCGTTGCCCAGCGCAGCATACGCTCTAGCTCAGAGCGATGCATACAACCTTGTAGTGCTTTCAGGCGACATTCGTGCGGCCGCAACTACGGGCCCGCTGGGCGGTACCGTCGCACAAAGTGCCAGTCCGATAGACGATAAGTAGGCTGCCTCCACCGCCCCGGGTTCCCTCTGACGGCTTCTCTGCGCTGCCGACAGGGCCGAGTCGCGGCCGAGGTCTGACAGTCCCCATGTTAGGCCAGTGGCGGTGCTACCCGTCGGACGGTCGCGTGGGACATGATGGAATGCGACGCTTCGCTGGGGAGCGAACGCGTCTCAGGGTGCCTGGGCGTAAAATGGTTTGGGGGAACGTATAGCTCCCTGGTGGATGACATTGGGGTGAGGCTCACGGATTAGAATGACATTGTTCCGTTGTAGCGATGTGTCGCTATAAGGTTATTGGGCCCTGCGGTCCCGGTGAGATGATCCAACGTGGGGGAATGTGGGTTGGCGTGGGGGAGTGCGGCGACTTTTCTCGAGTGTTGCGGTCGCTTCCTTTTGGGTACGGAGGCAAATTCGTAGGGTCGTTGGGGGTGGAGGAGATCCCCGAATGGGCGGGATGCACAGGGAACGCGCGACAAGTACAAAATCACCGCGACTCTCGCAGGGGACAGAAATCTAAATACCCTCCTCGCCCTCCTCCCCACCACAACCTCCTCCCACCGCCTTTAGTGCCCTAATCAACCCGGACTACACTCGTCTGAGACAACATGTCGTCCAAGGGTGCGCATACACTCACTCACCTTCTGGGCTCACACGCAGTGTGCTGACACCTTACGCCGCGTTCCCCAGCTATCCGCGAGTTCGATGCGAAGCTGCTGCTTGCGTACTGGCTCGAGCGCTCGCCTTCCGTCTCCCCCTCTGCCAAGATCTCCCCCGGCTTTGTCTACCCTGCGCCCCACGTCGCCCAGATCTCCTGGGACCCCGAGACCGGTGCGATCACCCCCGACTCCCAGTTGCCCCCATGGGTCTTCACCAGCAAGCTCGTTGCGAAGCCTGATCAGCTCATCAAGCGGCGAGGCAAGGCTGGTCTCCTCCTCCTCAACAAGGAGTGGCCTGAGGCGAAGGAGTGGATCGCCGCTCGCGCCGGCAAGGATGTGACCGTGCGTGCTTTCCCGCGTTGTGCCTGTTTCTCCGGTCCCGCGCGCATATACGCTGCACCGAGCGCACCCACGCTCGAGCTGAATGGCCCGTCTTGACGGTGGCCTGATTCCGGAAGGTCAGAGGACCACGGTCCCGCACTTGGCTATGTCACTCGCCCGATCGTGGAGCACACAGGCTACCGGGCCTGATACGGCGTTCCCATCAGGCACACGAGGACAGCCGGGACCCTGACGCCGCGCCCGAGCGGGTTTCTCACCGCTTCTTCGGATTTCAAGAACCTTGCTGACACCTTGTTCTTCTATCTGTCGATAGGTCTCCTCGACTACTGGCAAGCTTAGCAACTTCATCGTTGAGCCTTTCCTGCCCCACCCGTCCCACACCGAGTACTACGTCTGCATCAATTCTGTCCGAGAGGGCGACAACATTCTCTTCACCCACGAGGGTGGTATCGAGGTTGGCGATGTCGATGCCAAGGCGCTGAAGCTCCTCATTCCCGTCGGCAAGGAGTTCCCCTCGCGCGATGCCATCAAGAAGGCTCTCTTGACTCATGTGCCCGAGGAGAAAAAGGACACCCTCGTCGACTTCCTCATCAGGCTCTACAGTGTCTATGTCGACCTGCATTTCGCCTACCTCGAGATCAACCCCCTGATCTGCTTGGATGGTGTCAACGGCAAGCCGCCGACGATCCACTACCTTGACATGGCCGCCAAGCTCGACCAGGTATGGCAACGCACCGCCTTCGACCGGTTCAGTCACTGATGGCATGTGCAGACCGCTGATTACCTTTGCGGACCCAAGTGGGCGATTGCCCGCGACCTCTCGGTCTACGACAGCCGGGCGCAGTCGAATGGCATTATGGCCGACCGCGGCCCTCCCATGGGTTCGTGACCTTTCCCATGACCTGGGTCTACCCGGCTAATAAATGATATTCCAGTTTGGCCTGCACCCTTCGGCCGTGACCTGACCAAGGAGGAGGCGTACATCCAGAAGCTCGACGGCAGCACTGGTGCCTCCTTGAAGCTCACCGTGCTCAACGCCAATGGCCGCATCTGGACCATGGTTGCCGGTGGTGGTGCCTCTGTCGTCTACTCTGATGCGATCGCCGCTGCTGGCTTTGCCCACGAGCTTGCCAACTACGGCGAGTACTCTGGTGCGCCCACCGAGGGTCAGACCTACGAGTACGCCAAGACCATCATCGATCTCATCACCCGCGGTGCGCCTCGCCCTGATGGAAAGATCCTCATCATCGGTGGTGGTATTGCCAACTTCACCAACGTTGCTGCCACGTTCAAGGGCATCATCCGCGCACTGAAGGAGTACAAGGCGCCTCTGATCAACCACAAGGTTCAAATCTACATCCGTCGTGGTGGTCCCAACTACCAGGAAGGTCTCAAGGCGATGCGCCTCCTCGGCGAGTCCCTCGGCGTCCCGATCCACGTCTTCGGGCCCGAGACACACATCACTGCCATTGTTCCTCTCGCGCTCGGCCTTGTCAAGGAAGCCCAGCAGGTCACCGCGACCATCGCGAACGGCATCCATGAGGATGACGGTACCGGCAAGGGCTCCATCCAGGGTGAGGTGCAGGTCGACGAGGACCAGCCCGTTGGCCCCATCGGTCCCTCTGGCGAGCGCACCCAGCCAAATGACAAGATCGTTCACTTCGACTTCCACGCTTCTGCGAAGCGGCCCTGGTTCCGTCCGTTCGATGCTTCGACTCGCTCGCTCGTGTTCGGTCTCCAGCCACGCGCCATCCAGGGCATGCTCGACTTCGACTACTCGTGCGGTCGCCAGACGCCGTCGGTTGCTGCGATGATCTACCCCTTCGGTGGCCACCACATCCAGAAGTTCTACTGGGGCACCAAGGAGACCCTTCTCCCCGTGTACACCAGCACTGAAGAGGCTGTCAAGAAGCACCCCGACGCGGATGTGGTAGTCAACTTCGCCTCTTCTCGCTCCGTCTACCAGTCGACAATGGAGATGCTCGCCCTGCCCCAGATCAAGGCGATCGCCATCATTGCCGAGGGTGTACCTGAGCGTTACGCCCGCGAGATCCTCCACCTCGCCGAGGAGAAGCACGTCCTCATCATCGGGCCCGCAACCGTCGGTGGCATCAAGCCCGGTTGCTTCCGTATCGGTAACTCCGGCGGTATGATGGACAACATCATTGCCTCCAAGCTCTACCGTCCCGGTTCCGTTGGCTACGTTTCCAAGTCCGGTGGTATGTCGAACGAGCTGAACAACATCCTCTCCCTCGTCACCAACGGCACCTACGAGGGTATCGCCATTGGTGGTGACCGCTACCCCGGCACTACCTTCATCGACCACATGCTCCGCTATGAGGCCGACCCGGAGTGCAAGATGCTCGTCCTCCTCGGTGAGGTCGGTGGTATCGAGGAATACCGTGTCATCGAGGCCGTCAAGAGCGGCAAGATCACCAAGCCTATTGTTGCTTGGGCGATCGGTACCTGCGCCAAGATGTTCACGACTGAGGTGCAGTTCGGTCACGCTGGCTCCATGGCCAACTCCGACCTCGAGACGGCCGATGCCAAGAACGCCGCGATGAAGGCCGCTGGCTTCATTGTTCCTGACACCTTCGAGGAGCTGCCTACGGTCCTCACCGAGACCTACAGGAAGCTCGTCAAGAGCGGTGTAATCAAGGTCACCGCCGAGCGCGAGCCTCCGGTCATCCCCATGGACTACAAGTGGGCCCAGGAGCTCGGCCTCATCCGCAAGCCTGCCGCCTTCATCTCCACCATCTCCGACGAGCGCGGCCAGGAGCTGATGTACGCTGGCATGCGTATCTCGGATGTGTTCAAGGAGGACATTGGCATTGGTGGTGTCGTCAGCTTGCTGTGGTTCAAGCGCCGTGCGTCCATTCCCCTCCGTTCCATTCGAATAATAACTGACTTTCAACATAGGCCTGCCTCCCTATGCCACCAAGTTCATTGAGATGGTGCTCATGCTCACCGCCGACCACGGTCCCGCCGTGTCTGGTGCCATGAACACTATTGTTGCAACCCGTGCGGGCAAGGACCTGATCTCCTCGCTCGCGTCTGGTCTCCTCACCATCGGTAGCCGCTTCGGTGGTGCTCTTGACGAGGCTGCAGCTATGTTCTCCGAGGCGAAGGACACTGGTCTTACTCCTCGCGAGTTCGTTGACCAGTGCCGCAAGAAGAACAAGCTCAGTACGTCTGGTCATACATTATATCCTATCCTAGTAGCTAATCATTTTCACAGTCAGCGGTATCGGCCACAAGATCAAGAGCGTCAACAACCCTGATCTCCGTGTTGAGCTCGTCAAGGAATTCGTCCAGAAGAACTTCCCCACCCACACGCTCCTCGACTATGCTCTGGCTGTCGAGAAGGTTACCACTGCGAAGAAGGATACTGTATGTCTCACTACCATCATCTTGTGAGGGACGTGTCTGACGTTGCCGTAGCTTATCCTTAACGTCGATGGCTGCATTGCTGTCTGCTTCGTTGATCTTCTCCGTGACAGCGGTGCATTCAGCCGTGAGGAGGCTGATGAGTACATCCGGATTGGTACTCTCAACGGCCTGTTCGTTTGCGGTCGTAGCATTGGCTTCATCGGCCATCACCTCGACCAAAAGCGCCTGCGCGCGCCCCTCTACCGTCACCCTGGTATGTCATTTCGCATGATGCTCCAATCTCCTACTAATCGTCCTTCAAAGCCGACGATATCTTCATCAACATGCAGGACATGTCGCAGCCGCGTGTCCTCGCCAAGACTGCGTGAACATCTTGTTCGGTGTTCGCGGTTCCTTTCTACTGCTCTCCCTATCCTTCGTTTTCCATATGCCTGCATGCGCCTCCTTTGGTTTCTTCACGTATCACATTTCCTATAATGCTCTGCAACTAGGTTCCTCCATGACTATAGAGACAAATATCAGGTGCGATATACGAAATTCTGCATCTCACCAGGCGCGCTCAAAGGGCATGCATGATGACCGGCCGCAACCCGGCATACAAAAGAGTCCCAACGTGTGTCTTTGGCATTTCAATCGTATAAGCAGCCCGTTCGTGAAACGGACTAGATCCAAGCCTTGTCTTCATTTCTAATGACTGGACGTCTGTCCTGCCTGATGAGCAGCACAATTTGATCTGCGGACAGCGTGACCCGTGTGTGCTTTTGGAAGCTTGCGAGCCCCCACCCTGAGCTCTTCTTTTCACTCTCGCCGGACCGTCGATACGTCAACCAACTAGCCCGCAATACGCTCGACTTCCAGCTAGTCTACCATGCATCGTGCGTGGACGATACCCGAAGTGGGCCGCTGGATCGTCTCAGCAGTCCCGAATTCCGGACACCGTGATAGCGGGAAAACTTTCTGCAATATGATGCGTACCGGTCGTCACTTTTACGATTTAGCTGCACCTCTGCTATGGAATGATCTCTGGGCTAGAGAGGCCCTTCCTTATCTACTGGACGTACTGTCTGAGCCATCAGATTCAGAAGAGGTGGGCATAGTGAGTGCTCGATCATCTGAGTGCTAAAGGAACTCATCGCCCGTGAAGATCGCCGACGACGGCAACGTGGACCGCTTCTTTACATACTGCAGTTTCGTGCGAAACATCTTCATTATGTGGGACACAGACTCCTCGGAAGAAGTGCTGAGGCAAACTCGCCTTGCTGGGAGCCTGCTTTCTCATGTTTCAAGCCGATGGTTCCCCAAATTGAAGTCCCTCACCATTGGGTATGGACCAGCTCCGAAGATCTCATAGCGACTTTCAAGTTCATCGTACCATCTCTAAAAAAAATCACTGCGGCTCCCCGATCCCGAGCTGTATAATGCAACGCGAATGTGGTCTCTGGCCGTCGATCTTTGCTTGCACCAGCTGGCCTACACGGCGACCCATCTCGACGAGCTATCGTTGACTGGCGTCCCACGGCTCGAACCGACGTGGGGGGCCTCACTACAGGCCGTCCTTCGACAAGTGCCTCTGAAGAAGCTTCGCCTTGACTCCTGTATGTTTACCGAGTCGATCGCAAACGAAGCCAGTAGTATGTTGGACGGCCTTGAAGAGCTTAGTCTGACGGAAGCCGACGATCCACTGGGACCCGACGCGATGCTGTTCTGCGCTTGGATGCCCATGCGGCAAGCTCCCGCAGTAATCGCCACTGTACGAAGTCTTACCCTTTCGGGACGGCCTACAATCATTCTCAACGCAATGTACAATATCCAAGCGCCGTTGTTGAAAGTCCAGGTGACAATGCTCTCTCAGCACTTCACGGTGCTGGAGCCGTTGAAGAGAGACCACTACAAGAAGATGGCCCGACGCATCGCTGGACGATATCCCGATCTACGAGAAATCTCCATTCAGTCTTCCGCACGCCGCGATAGGGACGGGCTGTGGATGTCCGACTTTCAGCCGCTGCTACACTGGAAACAAGTGGAGAAGTTCAGTTTGCAGAGGCCGAATGCACATGTCGTCATTCAACATTCCGACCTCGCTTCCCTGGCAGCAAGCTGGAGGGCTCTGCGCTCGCTACGACTTCTACATTCAATTTTCAGTCTGAACAGCGAATCTAATGACACTGGGTTTTCGTGGAAGACCTTTCTAGTACTTCGGCAACACTGCACCGCACTCGAGCACTTATGCATCAGCGAGTTCCACAACCACGGCCGCGTTTCCCTCCCTCCCAAGACATCACCAATGAATCCTGTCAAGACGCTTGAAGTACTCTCACCGCCCGATATCAAGGATGTGCAACCGACTGCCCTCTTCTTCAGTCTGCTTTGGCCCGGAGTGCCGCTGGAAACCCCGAAGGATAACAGGAAATGGGCGAACGTAGCCGCCTTACAATCATTCCACCGATGTCAGCTTCAGATCAATACTCTCGATTCTACTTCAGCATGTGGAGCGGACGAGGCCGTAGCCGAGCTTTTACAGCGTCTGGATACGTGACTCGATCCGTTCAAACGTCACTGAGACTAGAGTGTAAGAGTCGCGTTTTGACGAAGCTGCCCTATTTTCAGCATCGTTTCTCGTGTTATTCACTTTCGTAATACGGAATATACGATGACTTCGCTGTGATACCAGGGATTGGGCCGTCAGGGCGACTGTTTGTCGTAGCACATGGGAGGCATAACTGAGGTCAATAAGGGTGAACTGACGCGTCACTTGTGGGTCCTTCCGAAACGCGTCGCACACGCGCTCTTCCACGGCTTCCCGCAACATACCACCACCTGCCAAGACAATACCCACACCAAACATGCATCGTATCTTCAATATCTTAGAGGTTGTGCAACTCATCGCCGGCCACCTTGAACCGGATTCATTGCATAGCTTCTCCTTGGTGTCCAGGCTTTGCTTCCAAGCTGGATGCCCACTCTTGTGGAGAGAGCTTGACGACGACGGCATCGAGGAGCTTCTGAAAGTGCTCTTCCGTGATTGGGACAAGCCTGATAACGTACCATACCTTGATCGGATTGCTTAATTTGCAGAATACTAAGGTCTGAGCTTCTGTAGGCAATCGTGGATCTGGGTTACGAACGCTTCACGCTATACTCCTCGTTCGTCTGGGCGATCGACTTGGAGGACGACTTCGGCGCTGGACGAGATGAAGACACCGACGAAGACAACAAAGAGAACATCGACAAGAAATATCTGGTACGACGCCTCAGAACTGCATCTGCTCTCTTCTCCGACAACAAAGAACGATGGTTTCCCAACCTCCAGCGTCTATCACTCGTCGATCCGACCGAGATGGAGACGATCTTGCTGGCTTCCACCTTCGTCGTTCCTTCCCTGCATATAATCGCTCTCTCGGTTCCCTGTCCGTCCTACTATCGAGCCGATCATACCTGGTTCTTCGCTGTTGATGCGCTTCTCCGCCGAATATGCAGCCAAGTGCAACGTCTCAGTGAGCTGTCACTAACTGGGTTTGCATACAACGAGCCTCGGTGTGGAACCTCGCTCGTTGCCTTGCTGTCGTGGTTTTCTGTGACCCATCTCTGCACCTCTGCCGCTCTTTTCACTCAATCTGTAGCATCGGAAGCGAGTCGTTCTCCCCCTCTTGTTGAGCTGGTCTTGAATGAAACTGAGGATACCGACCACGATCCTATCGCAGCACATCTCGACCGATCCTATGCGTTCCGCGCGCTGCAACGGCTCGAGATTGGGGGACGTCCTTCACATGTGCTCACGATCCTTCAAGTCGTCCAAGCCAAGCTACGCCGTCTTGCTATCACCTTATCCTCGCATCACGACGATCGTCCTGAGCACTTGCACAAGTATCACTACGAGCAGCTCAGTAGCCTGGTGGCCCAGAGGTTTTCCGGGCTCAACGAGCTGGCTATCAACGTTGATAGACTCGACAACGATGAAGCGTTCTTCTTCTCGTATATGAACCCCCTGAATATATGCGCTTGTCTTCGCTCATTCGTGTTATGGTGCACGGCGGCATCCGGAGCTATGGATGTATCAGATGTCGACCTCGTTGGATTGACTTCAAGCTGGCCGATGCTCCGTCTTTTGTCGCTAAATTGGCCTACCAAGCGAGCCCGCGGCGCGCTGCGCCCAAGGAGACCTGCCTTAAACGGCTTGGTATCTCTTCGCCGTCATTGTCCTCTGCTTCAAGAAATACATCTCTCGAGCATGGCTATCCAGCAGAGCTTTCCTTCCCTCCCCGTCACCCCGCACGCCGGCCATCGCGTGCAGTTGTACATATCCGATTCGGCACGGGTCTATAACGTCGAGGGCACTGCGATCTTCCTTACCTTGCTATGGCCGAACCTGTGCTTGTACACTTCGAACGACTCGCCCAGCTGGAAAAAGCTTCGAGCGCGTATCGAAATGCTGGCTAACTATTACCAGGCGCAGAAGTGTCTCAGCAGTGTTGTGGGGGATGTGGGCGGGGATCAGACCAGAGACTTGTCGGGCCTGTTGAAAGCCAAGATAGAAGAGTAGGGGAACTAGTTACAAGCAATGCTCAGATGGTTTGTCCTTGCTGATGTGATGCTGTAGCCGCTGGTGCAGAGTTAATGTACCGACCATTCCCAGTCATTGGTTCCCCGCGTGCGTCAGCATTCCGTCGGTTGCTTGTGGTCACATCTCAGTAACGTACCACGTTCCTCTCTCTATATGCAGCCGGTTGGAGTGAGTTGCTCTGGACAGAATGGGGAACTTCCAGCGCGTCGCACCGACGAGGTGTGACGAGTGTTTGTTGACTGGTGACGTCACGCGCGAAAGTCGCTCAACGCGACGCGTCGAGACGTCCACGTCTTGGGCAACCTCTCTTCTCCGTACCACCACCTTCTGGGACGTGTTATACATTATGCATCGTCTTTGGGAAATACCAGAAATCGTACAGCTTATTGCTTCGAATGCAGAGAGGTCAGCCCAAGTCAACCTATGCTCGACATCGAGAATATGCTTCCATGCTGCGTGCCCACTCCTATGGAGAGAGCTGGATGATTACAGACTGAAGCAAATGCTCGACATTCTCTTCACTTCCGCAGACGACACGGTAAATACTACTACCTTCAATCGCATTATTTCTTAGCTTATCAATTTGAAGGCGATTGCTACGTCCTACTGTGAGCGATTCAATCTGTATGCGTCTTTCGTTCGAGCGATATACCTGGAAGATGCATTTCCTATGCTGGACGAGGACAACTCTGACTGTTATTGCGGCTGCTGTGAGAAGGATATCTACGAAATGGAGACCACGGCGGTGCAACGAATGAGCCTTGTTGCAGATCTCTTTTCACATCGGAAAGAGTCCTGGTTTCCCAACTTGCGGCGTCTCTCTCTGATCCGACCGCCCAACGTGGACGTCCTCGTGCTGGCTTCCAGCTTCATCCTCCCGACTTTGCAAGTAATTCGTCTTGAACTCAAGCACACGCACGAACTTGAAAGCGAAAACACGTGGCTGTATGCGCTCAATGCGTTTCTGGAGAAGATTCGTTCTTCCGTGTCGAATCTACGCAGCATGTCTGTCACCGGCGCTGCAACTCATGATCCTCGTTGTAAAGACTCACTCATGCATATACTTTCGAAAATCGAGCTTACTGAGCTCTGCTGCTCTCCAGTCCTCTTCAAATATCTGGGGCCGAGGCAGCGCACTCTCGCTGAGCTGACGTTGAGTGAAAGGGACGATCCTGTGGATGCGATCTCTTCTCCTGTTCTTGCGACATCTCCAAAACTGCCGTGGAACTTCTGCAGCCTCAGGAAGCTCAAGATCTTCGCGCGCGCAGCAGTGTCGTTAAATATCCTCCGTGATGTCGAAGCCGAACTTAACTGTCTTGACATCGAGTTTCGTTGCACCTGCGCCGCCGATGACGAGTACTTCAGCAAGAGCGACTACCAAGATCTTTGCAGCCTCGTCGCTCAGCGGTTTCCGAAACTCACGGAACTACATCTGCGCTTACACCCATGTGATGGCGACGAAGTCTTCCTGCTGTCATATATGCGACCCTTATATGATTGTAGATCGCTTGTCGAGGTCCATTTGCACTGTGGTGCAGGCGCTGGACACGTTCACCTCTGCGATGCCGACATCGAGCGAATGGCAAAGAGCTGGCCCATGCTTCGCATTCTCGATCTCCATTGGCCATTCGAGCATGCAGCTGAAGGACAGTCCACGCGACCTACCCTACGCAGTTTAGTCTCTCTTCGTCGTCACTGCCCAGGACTGCGAGAGTTGTGCATTTCCACCTTGGCTCTCGGACAGCGCCCTCTTTCTGAACTGCATGATCTTCCAGTGTCGTCGCATCAGGTTCATCTTTGGCTGGACTCTTCCCCAGCATGGTCGTCGATGTGGTCTGATCCCGCAGACTTGGCACATCATCAGCAGATTCGGAATAGCTCGAGGAGCCGTAGTAGCGCCTCCGTTCGATTTGGGGTGCTGTACGGAGACGCGCTCCCCGCCCGCGGCGGCTCGCCAGGGGTCCAGTGACTCCTGTCGCGTCCTTCCCGCCCTGCGGGGTCTCACTCAGCTGGGGGTTTGCTCCCGTAGTCTCCCGGAAAAACCCTCTCTGCGCCGGAGATTCGATTTGGGGTCGGCTGTTGGGCTGCCCACCGTGTTCGATTTGGGGCATGCCGACACGCTGCCAGGCTTTCACGCTGGGCTCTAGATAGTGTCTACAATGATATTTGTTCATTCAAACCGCGCCTCCATTATCATCTTTTACACGTTATTCACTCATCATTCTACTAGTAAGCGATATCGATTCTACATGATTCAGACTGGTTTACAGACTGCTACAACTGACCATCCCTCCGTTCCGTAGGTCTCACTGACTATTGTCCTCCTCCATGTCACTTCCTTCTCCCTTGCTATCATTCCCAGACTCGGATGAACTGGGATCGTCCAAATGGAAACTTCCGCAAGCAGTCGCTAGACCCGATTTGGCGCGGCTCCACGAGTCAAGTTCCTCATTCAGCTGCTTGAGGTCATACGTCAGAACGTCCAGTCCACGTTTGGCAACGAAAGCCCCTTTCTTGAGCGTCATGTAGCGCCGAATCTTCTGCTGAGCCTCCGCAGACCTCTGCTCGATTTCCCGCCATTGCGCCAAATCGTTGACTTGCATCCCGGTGAAGGCCGCGCTGCCATTGGGTTCGTATCTATCGACCAGGACACGAATGGTCTCGAGGTTGGCGTCGATATCTTTCATTACCGCGTGCAGAATGATGGTCGAGAGGGCATTGACGGGAGGGATGCCTTTGCGATAGTCGATCTCCACGCGCTGCCGGCGCTTGACGCGCAGCACATCCAGAAGCTCGTTGATCTTCCCCTTCATGGTCATAAGATCGGTCATGGCCTCGCGGCGATCCTGCGATGCTTCCTCGACCAGTCCATCCAGCAGGTAATCAGGGACTAGCCGAATCTCGGACAGCCATTTCAGATCCATGCGAATGCGGCCTTTCTCATTGGCCTGGTGCAGGTGATCTTTAGACTTGGAGAGAAGCCACTTCAGGTGTGCCCACCGTTGACCTAGGAGACTGTTGCGTTTGTCGTCAATGGCGAAGTACGAGAGCGGGTCGAACGGGTACCGAGTCGTGGTTGCGGCCACAGGAATGGTGGATGGATCGACCGGGTTGGTATCAATGACGATCGCAGTGTATGTGAGTGGAGGAGTGCGTCCCACCAGATCAGGAAGAATCCACGGATAGCGATTAGACATTTTGGCTGGCCGATCCTTGAGTATCAGTAGCACCGGCTGCTATGCGGGAAGCGAGTAGTAGAGCCCACGATTCCTTTCCAGGTAGGGAGCCAGAGACACGTCACGTTTAGTCGATTCACGATATGTCCGTAACGTCGGTAAAGCAACGGTATCAATGGCTCTGTGAGACCTTTCGGCAGAGAGCCCACGCCAGCCCGAGACGTGCCACAGTCACGGTGTGGGAGAGCTCAATGAGGGAGGTGCCGCCCCAAATCGAATAGCCTTGGAGCGGAAGCAGACGCGGCCTATGATACTCGTTCGATTTGGGGCCGCGTCCTCTCACCGCTCGTCAACCGTGTCTCCTCTATCCCCGTGCCGCCACCTCGCTTTTATCCTCCACAATGGCTTCGCCCCCCAAGAAACGTCGCCGTACTTCCCCTTCCGGGCCGATCGACCACTCTGCTGCGAAGAGACCTTATCGACGTAGGAAGGGTGCTCCATTCCGCCAATGGCTGCCCGACGACGGCTCCAGTGGCACTCCTCTCACTCGCCCTATTACTCGCACAACTGTCCCAGGCGGTGAACCTCACATCTCCCAGTTCGGCCCAGCTCGCTTTCCCGCTGGTTTGGACCCCTCCTTGGCAGTCACTGGGCTAATCAAGCCTGCGTCTTCCTCGACCGCCCGTACATCTTTGTCCGCTCCCGATATCACCGAGTTTCGTCCAGAACAGTACCCTGCCTACGACCACAACCCTCCCCCCCCACAAATTCAGCTATCAAGCCCTTCTCCAACTGATACGCCCAAGCCTCTCTCAAGCTCCACGGATTCCTCACTCTCTCATCCCTCGCTGTTGTTCAAGTCACCTGCATTCGAACACACTCCACCCCGCCCTGTACCTCACGGCACGCCAGGCGATAGGCGCCGTCTTATCCGATGGCGTGACAGGGTTGAGGCGATTCATCGCCGACAGGTAGCGGTGCAGATGACTGCAGCTCAAGTCCTTCTGCAAAGCCCTCCCGATCAACCACTCCCTCCTCTTTTCCGCGGAGCACCTTCCGTCAGTCCACCGCCCCATCAGCCTTCTCAGGCCTCGTCCGAGCCGTCGTATCCCATGTCGCAGTCCCAAGGCTCCCTCGCTGGACATGTCCCACCGTCCCATGCACTTCGGATGGATGCTACCATCCCACCCCACTCGACTCTTCCAAGTCAGCAAAGCTCGTACCCATCATCCAGCGAGCAGCAGACGAATGTCAAGCAATCGCAGTCCGATTCCGAATGGGTTCCTGGTGATGAAGAAGGGGACATGGACGATTCGCAGTCCGACAGTGATCACTCTTCTTGGGGGGACGAAGACGTTTCTGACGATCTGTTTCATGGTTCGGATGTCGGTGCAGAGTCCAGCATTGGAGAGGTGTCTGAAGCCAACTTCGTCGAAGAGTTCATGGCTGCGCCTGCTGTAGGTACTCAAGAACAGGAGGGGGACGATATTGAAGAAGAGGATGACCCTGTAGAGCATCAAGTGCGCCCGTTTAGCGCGTCCTTGGTTCATCACTTATTCGTTTGGCAGGAACATCTTGAAGAAATCCAACAAGCGCTCGCTCAAAATGCTGAAAGGCCCAACAGCGCCACTTCGGCCAGCACGTCATATAGCGACGACATCACTCGGGCAGTCAGGAAGCGCGAGCAAGCAGAAGCTGGACTGCTAGATCTAGGCAGAGAGGGTCTTACACTGAATGCGACCGAAGAACAGTTCGAAGAGTTCGAGAAGAAACTCATGACCTTGCAGGTATGTCCATGTCATTGCACCTGTGCTTATTATGGTCGTGCTAATGAGATCTACAGCGGCAGTTCGCTTCTTGGCATCGCGATAGCCTTGCCCACGACAACGAACGTATAGATGTGGTCATTCGGGCAGCCAAAGAGCATGCCGCAGCATGGATACGACAGAACCGACGGGGAGGAGGGGGAGGTGCGGGACAGGATGATACTCGGCTCCACCACGCCCCGCTCGACGAAGACGAGGAAGAGGAATACCAGGCGCTCCTGGACACTTCGCGCTTAAACATGGAACAGCGCATACTTCGTTGCGCTGCTGCGCAGGAACTCATTGACGACCTTGAACGGTGCCCGGCCCTCCCACCCTTACATGAACTCAACCTCGTGGAAGCGCTCGTTGCCATCGATGCACGATGCAAATGGCTAGTAAGTCTGGCTTACTGTCCCCAAATCGAACGAATGACTGCTGACCACTTTCAGTCCACTTACTTTCGCCTCATCTCAATTGGTCGATCCGTCGCTTGGCTTCAAATGCGGGGACCCCTTGCTTCCAACTTAATCGACCTATGGACGTGGAAACTACAGTACGATGTGGAAGTAAAGATCGACCATGTCAACGACGTCAACGTCGCCTTTGGAAGAAACTGGTGCATCCTCGAGCTGCTTCGAAAAGTAGAGAATGGGGAAGAGGGCTCACCTGCTGAGCGTTACAGTGTGGACCTCTACTCCACTAAGTACATCCGACGGCTTAAGGGTCTGCTTCGCCCCCGGCCCAAACTACATAGTGCTGGATTACCGCGAGTCTCGGCATGGATGACCAACACTAGATTCCACCTGGTATGCACCCTTGCCCTACAGTTGACTGGCGAATCTGACATGTATCTTCCAGGCAGATACTCTCAACCACCGCAATCTTTACAACTCGCCGCCCACCCATATCTTCGCAGCCTTCATTCTCGATGTCATGTCGTACGCCACAAAATGGCATCTCCAAAACGATATTGAAGACTGGCCCATTCCCATGCATGGTTGGCCAGAAGCACTACTGACGGAGCTCAAACACGTGGTGGCAAATGTCCAGCGACCTGTAGATCCTTTCAATGATGAGGATCTGGCGAATTTCGACGCTGGAGGACGGCCAGTTTCCGCGAATGAGGTTTGGCATAGCATTCTGGCACACACGTCGCACATCTTGGTCCATCACGACCGGCAAATCCAACAAGTACACGAGCGCCACCAGGGTGGCCGTAAATCTCGTCGGCAACCAGTAGGCAATATCAATCCGGAAACGCTACGTGCCCCGCCTCCCCACCTCGAAGTCGATTATATCCCGCCCATAGACGAGTGTCGTGAAGCAGGCTCCGTCTTCATCAAGAAGGTGTTGAAACACCCGTTCTGGGTAAGCTGTTCTTTCTTGACCCCGCAATAGCATCTCACCATGTCGGCCAGACCTTATTTGGGCCTTACATGTGCTATCGATGCCGAAATCGTGACTCCGTGCCCCGCCAAGGCATCCACAGGTGCTGCTACGGCGCAGATGGCGCCGCCTGTGTTGAATGTCAAGATAGCAACCAGAAGTGTTTGATGCGCCTGCCGGGGGCTCGCATCAAAAACAGTAAGTTCATACTTGGGTTATGCCTGTATATGTTGGGCGAACAGCTGATCTGAACATTACAGTCTCTAGCAAAGATTGGCGGCACAAGCGTCCTAGAAAGGGTGTCATCACTGGGCTTGAGATCGCGGAAGTTTTGGACAATGCCTGGTACAATGGTAAAGCCTGCGAAGACAACGAGCCGCCGGAACAATGGGTCGAACTACATGACGAATTCTGGCTCGATATGGCCAAGTTGGAGTCAGAGGAGAAGAAGAAGAGGCGGGCGGCCAAGAAGCAGTCCGAGGCAGCTGAACGACTGCAGCAGGCAAATAAAGGGAAGAAGCGGCAGAGGGAAGACGAGGATGAAGCAGCAGAAGAATAGCTAGGA
Source organism: Calocera cornea HHB12733 (assembly GCA_001632435.1). Classification (NCBI taxonomy): domain Eukaryota; kingdom Fungi; phylum Basidiomycota; class Dacrymycetes; order Dacrymycetales; family Dacrymycetaceae; genus Calocera; species Calocera cornea. Next base: position 90,384 of record KV423980.1, read on the forward strand.
TCTTCATCGCGCTTAGCGCCCATGTGTACCCTCCGCCCATGAATGCTATCATTGTTGGCCAAATATGACACTAATAGCACGCATAGTACCGCTGAGGCGCTACCCCCGCAGAGCATGAAATGGGGCGACCAAGGCTTAGAATGATCGCACGTTCGATTTGAGGTCGCGCGTTCGATTTGAGGTCGCGCGTTCGATTTGAGGTCGCTCACACTGGGGGCAGGCTTGCTGTGCACACACCCCCAAATCGAACGAGGTCAGGGTTATGGCATATGAGTTTCCATTGAAACTACTCTTCTTAGACAAGATCACTACACTAATTGCAACGCCCCATTCAATGCCTCACATGCCCCAACACACCCTCCACTGATCTTCGATCACCATGTCCTTCTCTACGTCGGGAAAGACACGGCTGATGACTGCCGCCCACTTCTTTGAGTGCCCATACACGCACAGTGCCTATAAGCTAAGTCAGCTACGTGAATGACTACTTGCTGATGGAGTAGCTCACCAAGGCGGGGTCCCAGTGTCGTGGCATCCAACCCGCGGACTCCCAGTCGATCACGCCTGTAACATTCCCTTCTTCATCGACCAAGATGTTGAATGGGGTCAGGTCTCCATGGGTGAAGCGCGTTTCTGCTGTGTCTATTCTCTCAGGGAGGGAAGCTGCGCGTTCCAGGCCGAGACGTGACTGGGCGCGAAGAGACATCCATGCATTGAATGAAGGGACCGAATCGAAGGGGCCGAATGTGTCCAAAGACATGATGTACGAAGCACATCCACGCCCTCCAATCCCGCACACCATGTTGCTGGGTTGGGAGATGGCCCTGATCGAACCGAAAAACTGCGATAACTGGGTTATCAGGTGTTGCTGTTGTAGCTCCGAGAATTCATTGAGGGCGCTCCCGAGTGGCTTGCCGGGCAGAGTGGTCATCAGCAGGAGCACGCTTCCCTCGTTATCTCCGATGTTGCAGCAGTTGAAATAGGCGCGAATAAGGCGTGGAATGGTGATGATATCGACTACCCTCGGAACCGGGACGTTAAGCGAGTCGATCGAGTTCACAAAAGCGGTCGCATCACACTCTCTGTGTGTTGTGCTCTTCACCAGCACGCCGCCGTACATCTTGATGACCCTAGGCACGGCCGGAATCTTCCGATGCTGAATGAACCACCGTGGCTTGTTGAGGATGCTGTATAGAAGCAGCGTGTATGCCAAAAGGCTGCCTCGGAGTCCCTGCGGAAGAGCCAACCAAAGGCTCCAGAATATGGAGATGTGCTGCTGACGGGACGACATTGATGAAAGAATATGTCTGCAAGGTCTGGCGTTAGCCGGCATGCATACACCAGAGTGTAACACATACGATGGTGATCACGGTAAAGGACGGGCACCTACGTTGGTAGGCAGGTAGCAGTGGCTTTATGAATGCACCCGGCCAGCGAGCTTGTGACGCGTCCTGCACGGGACCGCGTGCTCCTCGGGTCTCGGGCAGCCTAGCCGAGCGGCCCTGTGCCTCATTTGTATAGTTCTCCGCCGAACTCCGGGCTTGTATTCAACGCAGGGTCAAGGCGTTGTTATCACATACACGCTGCCCATTTTCAGCTGCTTCGCGAATCCGCTCGTGCGATCTTTGTGCCGGCCGTAGTTCACGTTATCAGCCTCATGCCCGATTACCAATCACGTCCTAGCCGTTGCTCGTACTTTCATCCTACTACTCCTGGACCTCATTCGATATCGGAGCGCCAATGCCCGTCGATCCTACCAACTACGTGCCCGGTACCTACATGGTTCTGACCTGGCGCAGTGACGGCTTTCACTGGATGATCACGACCGACGACGGTTCGACTGCTCGTTGGGCCTTCCATGCGGTCAATCAACTCGACGGCCTGGCTGGCTGGATGTATGAGATGAGGAACTTTAGTCCCGTCTCATCATTCACGGCGCTTGCCGCGGTTCAGATCGGGCCCTTCATTCCGCAAGGTGCGTGGAGTCTCAGTCGGTAACCTTACATCTGTCCTGCTGACCTCGAACGTCAGCAACGCTCAATGCATGGTTGTCCGCCATTCCGATGCAGACCCATGTCGACGATCTCCCCGCCGCCTTCACGTGTCGCCTATGGTTTCGCCATGCCATTCGGGTGCTTACGGCTGCCGGCCTCATCAACTGCATTGATATCAATGGTCTGGAGGCTGAGGGGAATCACATTGGTGGGCTCCATCGTAACGTCGCTTTTGAGAACCAGCTGGGAGGAGTTTATCGATCCAAATTCTGCATTTTCTAGGCATGTACCCTGATCACGGTCTATAAGCAAATTGAGAAGTAGTAGCATAGCTCACATGACGTAACTAGCAAAGAAATGCAGGTCTATGTGGGGATTAACCCACAACTTCTCTGGAGCGACTATCCGAGTGAGGGGAGCGTCGCCGTCGGCCAGTGATCGATCCGAAAAGGCAACAAGATGACAGGTACGAGCAATGCTCTGGACGTGCACTACTTCACCTCGGGCCAACCCTTTTTCATCTCGCATGCGTGTGACTTGGTACATCCGCCCCGCCTGGGAGGATGGTACGGGATCGGTGTACCACTCAACATATGCCAATTGGAGATCGGGTAAGCCCGCCTGGGATGGAAGCTGAAACACGATGCGCAGAACAGCAATCGAATGTCCTGATAGAGTTATTGAACATATCTCCTTCATCAATGCCTATAGTGGCTCACCGTGAAGGGGGGTTCTAGCCCTCGACTCTCTCGTCGGAATAAGTACAGTATCAAACCGCTTGGGTTTGCTGTCTCCTCGGAGGGTTGGTTCGATTTGGGGTGGGCGACAGTGGGCCGTGATGCGCCATGCTTCTCGCTCCCCAGCAAGAGGTGGCAGAACCAAGCGGACCATTTCATGAGCGGAAATACGATCTTGTAAGGCAGGAATCCACTTGCAGTCCACGTAGTTGGTTGCGATAAAGGCTTTGAGCCCCAAGAGAAAACTGCCAGCATTGAACTTGATTTGAACCTGCTCGATCGACCAATGAGGATATTTGGCCGCGCGGGGCAGTCGATGCTCTGTCTTCTCTGCAGGGGGGCAACGCAATGCATCCCGTCGCTGTTGTGTCACGAGACTGGGCAGCGGCTTGCCCCAGGCGTCATCGTCTCCTTGCTCGACCCCAAATCGAACGCACGTATCTTCCAAGAGCAGTGACGTGGATTCGCGCCGGTCCATATCACCCATACCCTGGAGCCAATGCAAGTAGCGACAAAACTTCTCCACTGCTGCATCGCGTCGCAGCGCTTTCGACATGTGTCGAAACGGATCCTTTTTGTTGCCAGCTCGGTAGAGTTGCTTTGCTTGGGACTTGTGTAGGTGCTCCGGAAGCTCCGTACTATAGCCGTCTAGTGTACCGCGAGACCGTATTGCTTCGGTGTTGTGGTTTGCCTTGTGCATCTTGGGGAAGTCAAATCCATGACAAGAGGGCAGATCACGAAACACCGCTTTGAACGAATGAAACTCTTGCCATGATGCATCGAGAAGTGAGAGGGTACGATCTGAGTGCTGAGGATACTGGGAGAGATAAATGAAGTCGATCAAAGCACGAGCGGCCCTTTGAACTGCAGACGGTACCAAGCCAGCTATAGCAGCACAGAAGGTCTTCTCCATATTCTTGTATTCCGTTCCTGTCCATTGCTCGATCTTTGATATACCATGAGGGAAGGCAAGAAGACCGTGATGTGGACTGAGCGACTTGTATCGCTCGTCCAGCTGCTGCACGTCCAGAATGTCCATTGTCCATTTAACAAGGTGGTCCTTGAATAGCCCTTTATGGAGCTCATGCAGAAGATCGGGTGTCATAGCTTCGAATATGTTGGTGACAAGAAGATTGGACCAGAAAGGGTAAGCAATCGGTAGAAGTCCGAGCGCCTTCATTTCTCTTCGAAAAGATCGTTCGTCTGGGCTGTTGAGGCCGACCTGGAGGATCGATGTAGGATCGCGGGTCGATCCTACCACGGGAGTCCCGCGCTCTTCCGGCTGGATGGAGCATCTGGGACAGCGGTTCTGTCGGCAGGTCACAATCATGCATTGCTCGGGATGGTCGGCAACATATGAGACAAGAACTGGGTGGATACGACGCTCCAGCCCATCACCACAGACCATGAGAACACCGTCTCTTGTGGCTTGGTGCATTGGATGTAGAAGGGCGGATATGCAGTGATGAAAGACTTCATGTTGGCGTATTGATCGTTCGGCATTGCTTAAACCGAGTTGAAGCTTGCTTGTGGGAAGATAGCCAAGGAGGACCATGGAGCGCTCAGTGGGCTTGCGACGGACTTCTTTGTGGATATTGGCGAGGGAGAGATACACCGGCCAGGCGCTCTTATCGCCTCGGAACATCGACAGTTGTGTCTTGTCCGATGCCAGTATGACTGCCGCTAGTGTGGCGCCATCGGGCAGCTCTTCCTATTAGAGTAGCCGAAGATGAGTACACGGCAACCCATCTCATCCTACAACACGACTTGCCTGTGTACTCCACATATGGTCTCCTGTGGCATACTCCGAGTAGAGGCGTTCGGTGCGTGATACATCAACATAGTCCCGACGAGGGGCATAGTCAATGTATCCATCCAAAAGGGGATCACCAAGAAGCTCGCGAATACACTCCAGGGGATCTCGACCCCAGAGCTCCAGAATCTCCGAAGCCATTCCAGAAGCGGCTTCAACCTCTATTTGCGTGAGCTGGAAGCGAGGAGCCGGGGGCAGGTGTTCATCGAGCAGTCGCTTCAGCTGTACCGCATTGGTGAAGGTTGGACGGGGCCTATCGCGGAGCTGGAGAACAAGAAATGAGCTGAGTTTGTCTGGATGGATCATATTCAGCGTACCATTGGTGACTTGAGGAAGCTATTGATCCATCTATTGGAAAGGCCGCTGCGCAGAAGGTTCCACGCCAAATCCCATTCTGCCTCATTCTGGAATATGCCATGAGGCGAACCGTATCTCTCCAAGAGATAGATATGCATTTCCTCCATAGGCGCAGGCGATTTTCCATAGACAGTGCCGGCGTTGCCATAGAAGGACTGACAGAAGTGTTGTTTGGGAGTGTGGCCGAGGTTCATGTCTGAGCGCCCGCTGTCGATTCCGCTGTGATCTTGGGGCAGTTCTCCCAAACCATTAACTGAAAGTGGCGAGATCGGAGGATCCTCCATTGCAATGTCATCTTCACTGTTCGGGAACTGATCCAGTAGCGTATCTCGATCGTCTTCACAGGTCGGATGGGCGTTCGATTTGAGGCTGGTGCCAATCTGTGCCGCGTCAAGGAAAGCCTTGTAGCACCGGGGCGATTGAGCCAAGTGAGAGCGCAGGCCTGCTTGTGTTGCCAACATGCGATCACAATACTCGCAGAAGGTAGGCATTGTCGGGAGTTTAGCTCAGAATCGTAGGAATCAATCCGGTTGAGGGTGCTTATTCGCCCGACCCCAAATCGAACAGGATGATAAAGGCACCAGACAAGTCACAGAGTATCAATGGACCCTGGGGATCTTCTCGTGGTTCTGCTCCCGTCCCTAAAACGGGATTCTCAGCATCCGAAAACGTATACCATCAAGAGTCAAAACGGTGAAGAAAATGGCACTCTCCAGGGAGCAGCGACTTTTGGCATCGAAGCGACTGGACACCGTTCTCGTCTATCTCACCAGCCACTTCAAGCTTTCAGTTTCCCTTCCCTTTTCGCAGGTAAACTGCTCCAAAATTCATGACAATCGGCTATAAGGCTGCACTAACCCTACCTACCCTTCCAAGCGAGATATGCCGCATCAGCAAATTCCGTTGTCTAGGCTTCCGGCAATGAAGTCAAGGGCGAGAGTTGCTCAAGGAGGGCAGAAGCCACAAGCGAAAGGTCCCCAAGAAGGTGAGTAGCTGTCCTTGCAGCCCGAGTTCACACACATCGAAGGAGTTCACATCGAAGGAGTTCAACTGATTATTGGCCTGCAGACTCGAATGAAGGAAGGACCACGACGGCGCCAGCATTGCGAAAGTCACCTCGTCTGCAACTTAGCGAGAATGGACGAGGACATATCAACCCGGATGCGGCTCGCCAACAGACGAGCAAGAAGGGTGCCCGGGCAACATCGCGTGCATCGTTGCCTACTGTATCATCGGTGGTACCCCAGAAGCGTTCAACAGAGGACGACAATGCTGGTCCGATGGAACATGTTCCCCCGGAAGAATTTGAGAGCGAAGAGGAGCAGGAAGAAATAGAAAACTGGGGTGTACCCCAGTATGAGGACGCTCTGAACGGTCTGCACCTTGTTACTTGTGTCTATTTGACTACAATCCTGACCTGCTGCAGAGGAGGGGAATAAGCTTCGAGAGGACGGAGATTATGAGGACGAACTGGAGGATGGAGAAGCTGGCGCAGATCATGAGGATGCCAGGGCTCCACGCATCACGGGGCTGCCATCTCGGGTAAGAGATTGATTGAGTCACCGGGGCACGTCGTTTGACGATAAGCAGGTCAAATCTGCAAGGACGCTGAATGAAGATGATCTCAATCCACGGCAGAGCGTCCGACGTCAGATGGCGCCAGGACGAAGCAACTGGGGTAAAGGTGAGTCCGTCCTCGATGAGCATTTGCGCGGTATACGACTGAGAAGATGTGTTAGAGCGGGAGAGCTTGGACAAGTCTGCTAGGTCGAATGCAAGTGGTTCCTCTGTGGGTGATCGTGCTGTGGTTCAGGTGAACGCAATCTCGGATGCTCGCACCATTGTGCGACTGGGACCCTCTACAGAGCCTAAGACTGTCATGAAGTACGTCTGAATGCAACCGTTGATGTAGTCCTGACTATATGTTGTTTGTAGTCTGACCCCTGTTGGAAATCTGTCTGAGGAACCGCCTCTCAAGCGCGCAAAATACAAGAAACCGACTGCAAGTGGAATCGATGAAGGGGCCAAGCGGATCCTTGCCCAGGCCAACGAAATCTTTCGTGTGAACCTCTTACTGCATGGGCCATACCAGTTGCCGATGAAGATGATGAGTCTGGCAATGGAATCGTGGAAGGAAGCATGTGATACGCTTAATCGACCATACAAGGAGACGGACGACATTCTGCGAATTGTAAGTCTGTTATGGTCACGGCCTGACGACACGAATATTCACTGATGGTTATGTTGAGATTCTTATGAGAACGTCGCACCTGACGAACGAGTTCAAGAACGCAGCTCGAGTGGCAATCGGGCGACTCCATCTTCCTGCAAACAAAGCCGAAAAGTGTGGCTTACCAACGGGCTTTGTACAGGATCGAGATGCAGAGGCCGCAAATCGAAAGCTATCGGAATGGTTGGGGGATCGTTCTGCTGTGACCTTCGAGGTTTGCGCTAAGACTTGTGTCCCTGGAACTGTGATGCATCTGACATGGGTACTGTAGGATCCTTTCGAGCGGTCTGGAGCATATGGGTCAGAAGCACTCTCAGCGGTGATCCTCGGGTGCCTTTTTGGGACGAAGACACCAATTGGTGTACAGTATGCAGCCCAGTTTCGTCCTATCCCTCCTCAAGTGATTGCTCTGGCGGCTACGGCGGTATGTGAACACTCTCCAATAGAGATCTGCTCGATGATGCGGTGTAGCTTGACCATGTGGTGAAGGAGTGGTCGACCGGTGTGCGGAAACCAATAGACTTCACTCAAGCCTCGGCCGGCATGAAATACAGTTATCACCTCAGCTGTCTCGCCAAGTTTCAGACTGTGAACCCCGATGGTCTGGATATGCTTCGCGAGAGGCTATATGTACAGGGCTGGTGAGTGAATTCCTGGCTAAACATTTTTACACCCGCTGAAAGTTCATGAACAGCTACCGGGCGGGGGTATGTACCTCCGAAGGACAAGAGGAAACCGGCATGCCGTTGATGTCTGACGACGACTTTCTGCGCTAACTTCAATCACTTGGGTGGCGGTCAGTGGCTTATTGTTTTCTGTTGGAAATCACTGTTGACAAGAGCCACTAGTATTCTGCGATGGTTGATGAAGGTGCCCCAAATCGAACAATGTAAGTGAATTGGGCAATCCAGACCCAATTTGACCAATACACCCCATTAGGTGCCTGCCTGTATTGCGTGAACATTGACCAACCCCAAATCGAACGGCAAGATGGGATGAACATATGGGAGAGGAAGGGGGACGGGCGTGGCCGTGCGCAACCCCAAATCGAACTATAGGTAGCCAAAGTAGATTGATTTCAATGCTATCACAGTTCATACGAGAGCAGCTCCCTGAGCACCCATGTCGTCTAGAAGGCCTGGTGGAGCTGCCAGATGCTTCAGGAGGCAGAAAGCGCCTAGGAGAAACAAGGCGTTCGAGGAGCGCTGGGGAGCTAACATCGCGCTCCTTGACCGCTCGGAGAAGCTCTAGGGAGGGGACCCGTCTCACGATGCTCCCGTGCTCCCAAGAGCTCTGGATAGCTCTGGAGCCGCCTTCAAACCCGCTGATGATGTGGCAACCTTTCTCACGCTGCTCTGGCCGGACCTCCATCTACATGGACCCATTAGAAACTCTTCACGCTGGACCAGTCTGGACAAAGCGGTCAACATGCTGCGTACCTATAATCGTGCACGAGAAGATCTGCTGGGACGATCTGTCATGTAAGGAGGGCAATTGACGGGCTTGTCGAAGCCGAAAAATGACGATTGGAGCGAGTTTGTGTAGCTACTGCATACTATAATTTGCAGTCTACCGAAGTCTCCCTGTTCATCACATGCTGTCATTAGATTACATAGCTACGCAAATTTGCCGCAATGCACCTCATTATGCGAGACAATGAAAGCGTGTTACTGCACGTCACTTGGGACCAGCTCCATAGGCAGTACCAAAGTTCATCTGCCCATCCACCTGTTCGACGCTTGTCGCTGGTGGGGCCTCCTTCAGGTCAAGGTCTAGGTCGTCCCTGCATGTAGGAAAGGGCAACAACAGTCAACTTGATTTATTATGTAGTCTCAGTATTGGGAGCAACAGTACAACTTCTGGGGGCATGAGCGTGTATACATGATGTACGGGTATGATAGGAAGAGGTCGATCTCAAAGTCTCACACTTGAGCAATGGTACCATTTGTTGAAGGCCGGTGCACTAGTCAACATCGTCCACGATGTCTCTTTTAATCTCCAACGGCTTCATGGAGAAGCTTTCTTGCCCGTCTCCATACGACCCTTGCTCCTCATCTAGTTCAATTCCGTCGGTGCGTCGGGATTCGAATCGATGGACGGAGATGTGCATGCTACGGTCGCGGGTGTCTCTTCTGGGCGGCGCGTTCGTCTGGAAAGTCGCCTGAAGCGACTTTGTGGATCCACTGCCGAGCTTCAGGCCGACGCGCACGATAATGAGGGAGAAGGTTATCCCGATGATTGGAGACATCTACAATCATATGAGCAGAGTTGCGGACGGGCATGTGTAGCACTCACAAGCTGGAGAACGACGTAGAAGCCGGGATTGACCAGGGCGGTACATGTGACATTGACCAATGTGAGGCACGTATAGAGAACACCGGATTCGACAACAATGCCCACTACAGGCAGAAGGCTGCTTGATTTAAACTTGGCGGCAGCCTGGTCGACCCTCCAGATACGGTACGCTACGAGACTGGTTGCCGTGAGGACTTGGGCAAGGGTGGTGGATTCAAGTATCAGTGACCATGTCGTACTGAGCGGAAGCCAAGATGAGTCGGTCGGATTTGCTGCCCAGGAGAACCGTATCTGTATAATACGAATAGTGCTAGCTGAAACAGCTTCAGTACATCAGAGTCAAAGCGGCGAGTGAGGACATACCAAATGTAACCAGCCAGACGCAACAATTAAACACAATGAACGGCCATCGCCGCTCCCATGCTGCCCAGACGCGATAAATCTCAAGCTATCGTCAGTCATGCAGGACAGGCGCTCCGGGTAGAGGCTAACCATGATAGCGTCTCCAGTAAGCATGTTGATTAATCTGACGGTAACCTGGAAGCAGAATTTCCAGTCCCCACTTGCGTTGAAGTACACATCCCGCAGGGAGGGGTCGGTATAAATGAGACCAACGAGAAGGCGATGGCACTCGAGAAGCACATCCGTAGAGGTGCAAATGAAAATAATGATGGTAGCTGCGACCAGCACACGATTTGTCTGGTGCTGTAGATGGCGCCACCACATGATATGAACAGAGATAACGAAAAGAGTGAGGTAGATGCCTGGAGCCAATGTGGTCAGAACACCATGCCGTAGGCAGTGATACACGTTCTCACCCCAAAAGCATAGCGCGGTCAGCCCGCCAATCAAGGCATTTTCGGCGCCGTTATGCGTTAGCGCTGTAGCACCGTTCGCGCTTGACATGTTGTGAGTAGAGATGGGAGTTGGTTGACCACAACAAGCAGAACTCTTATATGGTACGGACTTGGTCAAGCTGAGAGGTGGCGCCGGGGGGCTATTCCGGGTTCTAAGGGACTGCAGACACGCTTCCTGCAACTCAGTCGTCACGGAGAATAACCTGGGCCGTCAATGTGTTGTGCATTCATTCTGAGACATAGAGGAAGGCTGGTACCAAGGGACTTTGCTGCCGTAGTCAGGGCAAAGACCGCCCCACAGCGAAGTCGATGTCGCTCTACCGAATAGTCGTTCACGTGTGAAAGCCGGTTTCTTTGTTTCGGCGCGCCCGTCAAGAAATGGCCGGTACACAAAGCTGGAAGGAAGCATCACACGTGCGGGGGTATAGGGTTGCCGTGTGCTGGGGGTAGCTTGCCGTGGAGCCACCCAGGGACACTCCCTACGTGATATTACGTTACTACTTTTGCACCCGGCGGTACTGAATGTACATCCAAATGTATATGCCGGCATCCATCAGCCCTTTCACAGTCCTTATCGTTCGTTGAAGAAGAGGCTGGGAGCCTTCTTGCCTGGGCGCTGTAGCAACCGTTCCCACCGACCCTGCAGGGAGAACGGGTGAAATGGGGCGCCGAACCCTAGGTCTTCGACGTGCATCACAACTCGAGGTCATGGGTCCACAATGTCTTTCGTATCCGGAGTCGCGGAGATTGCTACGCAACCTGGCTCGACTGTCGCGTGTACGCATCAACAGCGCTGTTCTATTTCTCTGGGTGGAGCTCGATGAGGTATACCTGAACAACTGCCTCGACTCCTGTTATCAAAGGGTCCGATTTACAGTAGTGCCAAAATAATGGTGTGTTCTTCCGGTCATGGGTGCGTTGGCAGGGTTGCTGACTTGCCCCGCGAACATAATCTGGGGACTCTATCCAGCTCCAAGCGCTTCCATTTATTTCTATACAATAATAATATTGCGCATCTCAGATTCACGAGCCAGTCTTAAAGGAGCAGCTACCTATTTTGAACCTGTCCAACCGGGGTCAATTTGGATATGGGCAGCTTTCGGATCAGGATTGAATTACGTATGTACATACGTTCCCAGCCTTTCAGGCTAGGCTGCACGTTGACGAGCACGCCGATATTGTGAGGGTCTCTTGTTGTAGTTTGAATTCAGTTTGCCATCTCTAGCAGCCGTTCGTATTGAGACCGTTTATCCTGAGATGCAGAGGGGATTTTGCCCTGGTCCGCTGCTCTCAGTTTACTCGCTCCTGTCCACATCTGCAAGAACGTACCGAGGCTCCGAGCATTCAGCTTGACTGGCCCTTACGTCCGTCCGACCCTTTCCATGAAGCTCCCTTGTCCGCTAATTGGCTCATCTGATGATCATTATTGCATTCATCCATCAACAACTCGAGCGGGGCCCGGAAAATTGGGATCGTATTCCCTCCCTTTGGAGCCCGTGCACCGGCTGCCTCCCCAAGTCACCTGCCCCTGCAACTGTGCGTTGGTTCACGTCTCCTCGTGGCCTGTCGGGAAGGGACGATCTTCGGCCTTCGGGCCTCGGGGCGCTTGCTGGTATCGGTGCCGGTGCCGGTGCCCGGCACCTCACGTGGAGGGTGGAGGCCATCAGAATCTGCTTTGCTCGGGGGAGCCCAGGCTTTGCTGGAGGTGGACTCGCCGCTTCCCTGCGTCGCTGGCGGGTTGACGTGTCCGCGCTGCTAACTACTGGAGGGCATGCGGGTGCTCCTGCGCAACTTGTGGGAACGGCGGCCGAGGAGGCTGTGCCTGTGGAGGTGGACGACCTGAGGAGGCGCTGGAACAGCTTGTCGACTCTCTGCGTCTAGGGCATGCCGCTAGGGAGCACGGGCGTCCCGGGCGGGGCGGTTGCCGCCGGTATCCTGCACATGCCGTCAGCGCCATCCCGCCGGTAGCAGACCGTCAGAGCACGAATAAGACCTCTTTAAAGAGTAAGTGGACAGCGTGCGGCGCAGAGTAGGGAAGATGGAGAGTGACAGAAGAGACATAGACGCACTAGAAGAACTTCTTGGCGAGTCTTTTCTTCAGTCGGACTTGCCCGAGAACTTGTCACCGGCGCGGAGGACGCGCTTGAAGTAGGAGCGTCCCCGGGGTTCGCCTTATGGAAACGGTACGGCGAAGGGAGATGTCACTGCGAGGAGGGGTTAGTTGTGATATGATTGGAGGGAAGAAGCGGTGTACGCACATTCGGTGCTCTCCTCCACCCTCTTGCTCCTCCATCGCCCTCAACTCCGGACCATCGAAGATCTTCAGTGTACTCCTACTATCCTACACCCTGCAATCAGCATCGATTCACCCTTCTCCGAAGCTGAGAGGGAAGAGCGAGGACGTACCGCTACAATCACAGCCGAAGACGCGTGATCGTGATGCCTTTTACCTGTGGGCAGGGGCGGCGGATGACGTCGAGCTTGAGCGCGTTGAGCTGAGCTTGAGAAAGAGCGGCCGAGTCTCGTGTAATATGCGGCGGTTTGGTGTCTGGGAACGAGGAGGGAGAGGGTGCTCGACGCAGGGAAGCGACATATCGCTGCGGGCTGCTGGGGCGGTTCGGTGTTCCTAGGCCTTACAAATCATCGTGTCTTCGCATATTGACAGCCTCTGAGAGTAGGTACACCAGTCGATCCTGTGAGAACAGGGATACATAGCATATATGGGCCATGCAATGCGATGTCCAGGCGACGAGGTACTGGCCCGTTGGTTGTAGAAAGGAAAGACGCGACGAGACGCGCGAGAACCGGATCTCGTCCACCTCTCTTCCGTACGACTACTTTCGACGACCGGCCAATATGCATCGCGTTTGGGGGATACCTGAAATGGTGCATTTGATCGCGAATCATACTGATAAAGGGTCGCTACATGGTCTCTGCTTGACATCCAAACTTTGCTTCACCGTAGCAGCACCGCTCATTTGGCGAGACCTGGACGACCAAGGCATCGAGTATCTGCTGAACCTTCTGTTCGACGATGTCATCGGAAGTGCTAATGTAGCTATATTGTCTTGCTCTGAGAAACCATCTGCATCCATGACTTATCGATCCACAGATTATCCTGGCTTCTACATATGCTAGATTCGCGCTATATGCACCCTTCGTTCAATCCTTAGAGATCCAGTGGGATCTCAAACCGCCCTACTGCGAGGACGAAGAAGACGATGATGGTAATGAAGATGAAGACGGCGATGAAGACGGTGCTGAAGACCAAGATGGCGATGAACAAGAAGACCGTAACGAGGAAGAAGAGGACGATGATGTAGACGACGAGGACGACGAGGACGAGGACGCCGAAGAACCCGAGGACGATGAAGGCGACGACGACGCAGTCATAGAACGACTGAGGATTGCCGTTGGACTCTTTGCAAGCCACAAAGACGTGTGGTTCCCCAACCTGCGTAAACTATCAATCTGCAAGCCGAACAGACTAGATGTTCTGATGCTAGTGGCGAACTTCATCGTTCCTTCGTTGCAGGACATTTCTCTCGACATACCTCGAGCAAACTCGCCTCTCGAGATCGGTCTGGCATGGTCATTCGCTGTGGAGTCGCTTCTGCGCCAGATCGGAAATTCTGTGCAGTGCCTCGGCACGCTGTCACTTACCGGTGATATGAGCAACGAACCTCGCTGCGAACGCTCCCTCGTAGCCTTGCTCTCGGGATCGCGACTAACCAACTTCTGCTGCTCTCCTGCGATTCTCACTCAACACGTGGCGCGGCAAGCGGCGAGCCTCTATTCCCTCGTTGAACTGACTGTAGATGATGTTCCGGCGCTTCCGCAGGGCTTCTACGACCGGATTCCCAGCATATGCTCTCAATCTCAAAACTTCCTCTCTCTCCAACGATTGAGGGTCTCCGGACGGCTTTTTGTCGTTTTGGATCTCCTCCATATCGTCAAAGCCGAGCTATCCAGTCTGCAGATCAACATCAGCTCCCGCGAACCGAAGCGCATGACGAAGGTGCAATATCAGGAGTTATTCAGCCTTGTGGCTCAACACTTTCTCAACCTGGACGATATTACTATTGAGATCCACGATCGTCCCGGGGACGAAGCTCTGCTATTATCGCACACGTACCCGCTCCATCGTTGCCGCTTACTTGTCAATGTCTTCTTCAAGTACCACTCACCCGCTGGACATGGATTGCAAGTCTGCGATGCCGACATCAAGCAGATGGCAAAAAGCTGGCCCTCGCTTCGCAGTCTCAGGCTCTACTGGCCATACCAACGCGGTGCTGGAGGACGTTCAGAGCTTCCATCAGCGAAGTGTCTAGTAGATCTTAGAGCTCACTGCCCAGAACTCCGACGGCTCCGCCTTTCTTCATTCCGGTTTGAAGGCAAATTCCCGGCCGTACCTAGCACTTCAGCCCCGCAACATTCGGTCTACCTGTGGGTACAGTCGCCAGAGGAGCTCCCAGATGTCGACGGCGCAGCAATATTTCTTAACCTACTGTGGCCACGTGTGCAGCTCTCCTGTCCCAGTGACATGTCGAGATGGAATAAGCTTGTGGATAGCGTCAAACTATTGCGGAGATATTGTCATTCTCGCGAGCGCGTTGAGGAGATCGCTGGTAGGAACGAATCTCCACCTAGACTGGTGCACGCTGTTACAGCGAAGCGCGGATGAGTAGATCAGAAGTACAGTACTGTAGCACACCCTTCCCGCCGCGAGTTCTGCGGTGGATGAAATAATAGCTCAAATACATATGTTCGCCGACCTGGGTCCCACGAGCCAGCGAGAGCAGCCATCTCTACATCCCGATGACCGATTGTGGCTGTGGTCGTACGGAATATGCCGACGGACGCAAAGGTGTGGAATAAAGGGGTTGGGGTGCGGTGGCAGACATGGATGTGTGAGTTGGTACTTGATCACCACTGCGTGACCACATCCATATTCAATATTCCCACAAACAAACCACATCTCACATGCATCGGATCTGGACGATACTCGAGGTGGTGGGAATGATTGCCTCGAACGCGCAAACAATGAGTACGCTCTCCAGTCTCGCTCAGACATCTCGAGTGTGCTTCCAGGCCGCCGCTCCAGTCCTCTGGAGGGAGCTCGACGACACCAACTTGAACTTGTTCGGAGTTCTGTTTGTCAAAGGTCCAAATGGTGACCCTATGGTGTATATGCACTCTTCTTGAGAGTATCATGATGCCCGCCGCTAATTGTCGTCGTCGCCACCAGCACCTCATGACCTCGAGCCGCCAACGGTTTCTTCAATACAGCCTGTATACTCGTCGTCTCCGACTAAGCGACACGAAAGAGGAAGACTTCAGATAGTTGTCTCCACGGATAACGGTGGCAGATGGACTGCTGGCTAGCCAGCCCGCCAGCTGGTTTCCCAACTTGGAGCAACTTCACCTGTCCCAACTGAGCGCGAAAGCCCTCACCTTCTGGCTCTGCTTGGTAGTCCCATCTTTGAGGGAGATACACGTGGACACCCAAACTTTCGCTGGAGCCCCTACGCTCACTTATCACCTGGTTCTTGCTGTGGAATCAATCTTGAGAGCGATTGCGACCAGAGCGACTCGTCTGGACAGCTTCAGCTTGACTGGGCTGCAACGAGATGACGAAATGTGTGAAGAAGGACTGCTGGCGTTGCTATCGACCCACCAGCCTCATTCATTGCGGCTGTTCATCACCAGTTTCACCGATCCTGTTGCGGAGGCCATCAGCCGGCTTCCATGGCTGGGAAGCCTGAGCTTGATGGAGTGCAACCCAAAGTCGAAGGGCGACTGCATTGGAATGAGACGGGTTAGACTGCAGCAATTTTCCTCGCTGAGAACTGTCTCCGTCCGAGGAAGACCGACTGCGGTTTTGAATGTCTTACAGGCTCTTGGAGCGACGCTGTCATCCCTGAGGATCGCGATCCTGTCGAAGCATCGCTTCGATTCCGAGAGGATCACGCGCGATCGTTACCTCCAGATATCCGAGCGCGTGGCGCAACGGTTCCTCACCATAGCCCAACTGGGCTTCGAAGCCCCTTTGGCAAAGGAAGACGCTATCGTCTCCTTATCTTACTTCGAGGCGCTATCCCGCTGCTCGAATATGATGGAGTTCACTCTGTGTTCCCCAAAACGGCGGATGCAGCTGGACGACGTCGACCTTCGTGCCCTTGCGACGGGCTGGCCTTCGCTCCTCGTCCTCGGGTTGTACGAGCGTTTTCACGTGGAGGCTTCCCCAGGGACGAAACAGCTGTCCTGGGAAGGTTTTATTATCCTTCGAGCTCACTGTCCCAGACTCCAACATCCCACATCACCTACTTCGAATCCAGACCACCGTTGTCACTCCCTCCAACGCCGACCGTGTCCCAGCCTCCGTTTTGTCTTCGCCTCTTGGGCCCGCCGCCGGTGGCAGATGATGAAGTCCTTCGTGCTGCGGTGTTTCTAACCACGCTTTGGCCGATCGTCGCTCTCGGCTTCCGGTTTAAACAGGCTGACACGCCGCAATGGGGTGAACCACAGAAAATCATTGACTTTCACAGCCATCGCCCGCGGAGCGTGCGGCTGCTGGAGCAAGGGAAGGGGGGGCTGGCTTCTTGGTTGAGGTTGTTCGCGGCAGGAATTGGCTGACGATCTGAATGAGCAGTCCAGGACGAACAGTCCCACGACCTTGCCTCTCATCAAGATGGGACGCCGGGATAGAATCTAGTCTAGGATCACATGCTTTTACATTCTCTCGCTGATCTTTTCATTTCTCTTCGTTGTTCTCTTTGATCGTTGTTAGCCCATATGAGTCAATCAGTTCTTGCAATATATGACACCTTCAAACGTTTACATGTGGCCGATAGCGCTCAGACGCGCGTCTGCATCGATGCTCTGGACCAATTCAAGACATGGGCAACGTCCCTCCATCGTCGTTGTAAGGCGGGTCGGTCCGTACACACAACCGTTGTCATACCGGATCCAGTCTCCTCAACATCATTCATTCATTCCATTCATCTCCCTCTCGCTACTCCTAGATCACCATCGTACGCTCCCCAACATCTCCATCTCCCACCAGCCTGCAACAGCAGCTCCCTCCTCTCCCAGCCCTCCCCTCACGCTCCCAAGCACAGCACGCCTGCCCCAGCCCCCCGTCAGACAACCCCCCGTCCCCCCATCTTCCCCACCCTCCACGCATCACCCCGGGCCGGGGCGAACCTCGCCGCTCCCCGTCCTCCTCACATACTCCTCCCAAAGGCCCTTCGTCCACTCCCTATCCGTATGGATGAGCCTCAGCACCTCCTGCACAAACTCCCTCTGGGAGATACACTCCCTCTCCTCCCGGGCCTGGGCCTGAGCCTGGGCCTGGGCCATCTTGTCCGCCAACGCGTCCTTGACGAGCTCGGGCGCGACGAGCAGCTGGCTGTTCAGCGCCGGCTGGGGGATATACTGATTCTGCACGGCCGAGGGCGGGAGGTGCGCGCTCTTCTTCCGCGCATGCCCGTTCTTCCCCTCCTTCTCCTTCTCCTTCTCCTTGCCCTCCCTGCCCTGCCCCTGCGCAGGCGGGTGAAGCACCCCCGCGCTGGTCCCCGACGCCTGCGACTGCGCAAGCAACGCGCTCGCCGGCGGGGTGGGCGCAGCCGGCGCGGGCCCAGAGAGCAGTCCGAAGATCTGCTTGAGGCTCATCGTCGGGTCCTGCGGTGCGCCGTCCTGCCCTGCCAGCGCCGCCGCGAAATCGGCGATGCCCTCCCTCCCGAGCCCCTGTGCGGGGTGCCCGTTCATCTGGCCCTGGAGCTGCGCGTTCGTCAGCTGCTCTTCCTGATTCGCGTCCTGTTGCGGCGGCACGCTCTTCGGTCTTCTGGGCTTCTTCCCCTTGCCGGAGGTGGTACTGGGGCCGGGGCCGGGGCCGGTGCCGGTGCTGGAGCTCGGTGGCTCCCGTCCACGGGGTGCGCCGGGGCCGGTGGACGCGGTCAGGATCTGCTTTGCGGGCGGAGCAGAGTCCTTGCCCGAGACGGACTCGCCTCGCCGCCTCCCCTGCTGGCGGGTTGGCGGGCCCTGCGCTGATCCTGCCGCAAGCGGGGGTGCGGGTGCGGGTGCGGAAGTGGGCGGGGCGGGGGAGGAGGAGGCGGTGTTTGTAGATGTGGATGGGCCGAGGAGGCCCTGGAAGAGCTCGTCGACTGTCTGCGGCTGGGGCTTGCCGGACGGGAGGAGGACGGGCGTCTCGGGCGGTGCGGCTGTTCCGGGGTCCAGCTCGAGCTGGTGATAACTAGCACAAGGCGTCAGCCTCCTCCCACATCCCACTTCCCCCAAAGCAGCAGCCAAGCGCGAACAGCGGCATGGCATGGCATGGCATGGCTGGGAGAGCAAGGGAGAAGACGCACTACAAGAACTTGTCTGCGAGCCGCTTCCGCTGATCGGGCTCAAACACCCACAAGCCCCAGATCTCGGCGGACCCCTCGCCCTGGAAGATGATAAAGTCGGACTTGTACTCGAACTTGTCGCCGGCGCGGAAGACGTGCTTGAAGTCGGAGAGGCCTTCGCGGTTCAGGATGTAGAAGCCGTGTGGCGGGGGGGTGTCGCTGCGAGCAGGGGGGAGCGGCGGGTCAGTGGGATGTGGGGGAGGGAGGGGAGGGAAGGAGGGGGGACGCACTACTCGACGAGGAACATGCTCCCTTCGACATGCACGTCCTTCTTGCTCCACTCGCGCGCTTTCGACTCGGGGTCATCGGGGTTCTTCAGTATACTCCTGCGCAGAGCGTGTCAGCGCCCATTGCTCCTCTCGTAAGAGCCCCGACGGTTGATGCAAGGGCAAGGAGGACCGAGCAGGGGTAGGACGCACCGGTACAGCACGACATAAGAGGCCTGGTCGTAGATGTCTGTTATCTGCGGGCAGTGGCGCCGGAGGACCTTGAGGTTGAGCGCGTTCAGCTGGGCGGGGGCGAGCGGGTGGGGCATCCTGCTCTACAGTGGGATTGGGGGGCGGGAGGAGGGGGGTTGGGGACGGGGTTGGGCGTGGTGGGCGCTGGTGGTGGTGGTAGTGTTGCGGGCGGTAGGGTGCTGGTGATGATGGACGTGGTTGTGGGTGTGCTGTGGATGTTGTGATGGACACCGGGGATGGTGTGCCAGTGCACGATGTACGTTGTGCGGTGTAGACAGTATAGCGGGTCCGGCGGCGGGGGCGAGTGTGGTCTGGTAGAGTGTGCACCCGAGGGCTCAGTCGAGTTGAGTTGCGTTCACGTCACCGCCGGTCAAGCCCACGCACGGCCGGGGGCATTCACTCGAGCGCTTCCGGAAGGTACACAGCCACGCACAACTCGGTGCTGCCATCCTGGATTCCCGGTGACCCTGAACAGGCTCTGACGAGGGCGGCCTCGTGCTTGCCGCCCGGAATGGGCCAAGCATAAATACCCCATTGTCGTAGCGCACGCCGCAGACGATACAGTACCGCCCCGTTCGCTCGCTGGCAATCCAACGTCGGTCCCTTGCTGCTCCTTCCCACTAGCACTCTCTCCAATCCCCCGCGGCAGTGACCCGAGCATGGCCTACCCCCGCCCCACCGCCGACAACGGCTACGCCAAACCGTACCCGCCTCCCCCAGGCGCCCCGGGCGCCCCTCCCCCAGTCTACCCGGCGTACGCCCAGCAACCCGCGCCCAAAGCAGAGATGCAAGCCCGCGCCCCTCTCCCCGCGGGGAGGGAGTCGGCCCCCGCGTACCACGAGGGGCGGAACGGGGGTGCGCACTGGCACACGGGGCTGCTAGCGTGCTGCGGGGCCGTGGACGTCTGTGAGCCCCGTCTCCGTTCCGCACTTCCCCACTTCCCACTTCGCCCAGCAGAGCAGCTTCTTTCTTTCCGATTTCAAGTTTTCAAGTTCGGCGACGACCATGCGATGCTAACGTGCGCGACCGCAGGCTGCCCAGCGTGCTTCTGCCCCTGCCTGACCTACGCGTCCAACGTCCAGCGGCTGCACGCGCTCAACAGCACCGGGCAGCCCGCGCGCGACCCGGGCGGGGCGAACGGCGACTGCGCGCTGTACGCGGGGCTGACTGTGCTGGGGTGCTGGGGGTGGGTGCTGGGCAGGGGGGTGCGGCGCGGGGTGCGGGAGCGGTAAGCTGCACCAGTGGCGGAACGCTCGGCGCTGTTCCCGTGGCTGACATGCGCTGGTCCTGTGGTACGTAGGTATACCATCCCCGGCAGCGCCGCCTCCGACTGCCTCGCAACGAGCCTCCTCGCGCCCTGCTCGCTGACGCAAGAGTCGCTCGAGCTGCAGATGGAGGAGCGGCGGCTGCTCACCGCGCGCCTGCAGGGCACGGCGGGGATCTACGGCCTGGGCCCGACGGACGACCCGGACGGGGTGGCGGCCGATCCGGTCGGGTGCGGCGAGGTGTGCTGCTGCTGCTGTGCGACGGTGGCGCGGGCGGGCGGGAGGGGCGCGTGCTGGTGGTGAGCAGGTTGCGGGTGAGCCGGCCAGGGCTGGGCTGGCCGTGCCTGGCTTGCGTTGCGTTGCGTTGCACACTGCTGGACGAGCGCAGGACGAGGTTGGTGGATACCAAGCTGGAGGATACCCCTACCCCTCGAATTATGACTACTGACGTATTCGGTACACCATCTACCCCAGTGCATGTTTACCGTGCGCCCATGTCTCCGGCGGCGCTGGGAGGCTGCCCGGCCGGCTGAAGCTAATGATGCCCCTTGCCCTCCCTGACCTTGAACCCCCCGCCGCGCCTGATCTCCTCGAGCTTCTCCCGCGCCCAGAGCAGTCCCTCCGCGGGCGTTATGAGCGGCGGCGGTGGTGGTCGCGGCGGGGTTGCTGGGCGCCCGTCGGTGGCGGCTGCGGGGGGTGGGGGAGGGTCGTCATGGACCGTCAGGCCGCTCATGCCCTCCTGCAGCTGCAGACGCGGCTCCTCAGCCCCCTCCTGAGGCTTCGCAGTGCCCTCCTCCCCCTCTCCCTCTGCCTCTCCTAATGTGCCCGCCCCGCCCGCCCGCCGCCCCACCAACCCCCAGTTCCTCGTACTGGGCATCCGGAGCGCCTCGACGCCGACCTGCCAGCCCAAGCGCCGTGCGACGTCCTCCATCCAGACCAAGTACGCCCTGACCCTCCCTGCGCCCTCTCCGCCCTCGTCCATCCTGCGCTCCACCTCGCTGCCCGCCAGCTTGGAGCGGTAGGAGGGCGCGGTGAACCGGCCCGTGAAGGTGTACGGGCAGCAGGGGATGACGAGCCACGCCGAGGCGGCGCACAGGGTGGCCAGGAGCGGCACGTACGGCGTCAGCTCGTCCGCGTGGTTGCCGATCAGGAATGCGTGCTCCGGGAGCGGCGGCGTGACGGGCGGGGAGGACAGCGGGGTGATGGGCGTGGTGTGCAGCTGCTGCTGCGTGCTCGCCGGGTACGTCGCCCACGTCTTGCGCGCGCTCAGGTCCACACCGTACCCCGTGTAGCCCTGGGCGGGGTTAGTGCGTGTATGCGGCAGGAGCGGAGGGGGAGGTACTTCCTGCAGGAGGATGTGCACGAGCAGCCCGTTCCCACACCCGAGGTCTACGAACCCGCCCGGGGGGCGGCCCCAGGTGCGCCACGCGCCCTCCTCCGCCTCTGCCTGGGCGGCCCCGTCCCCGGCTGGCGGCGGTCTCGCCTGCTCCAGCGGCGGATAGTCCGCCTTCCACAGCAGCATGAGGAACGCTGCGATGGCGACGTCCTACGCAGGGCGAGTCAGCACGCAGCGCCGGGGGTCGGGGGAAGCCGTACGAGCTCGGCCTTCTTCACCTCGAACACGTGTTTCCGCGGGTCCGTCCCGAGCGGCCAGGAGGAGACATGGTGCTTGTGCCTGCGCTTGAGCAGGAGGTACAGGTCCTGGTACGCCTCGCGCGGGACGAGCACGTCGTGCCGCACGCGTTTCTTGTACCCGGCATGGTGGCCCGAGGAGTGCCTGTGCGCGGTCTCGAGCAGGTGCAGGAGGGTGCGGGAGAGGCGGGAGGCGGGGTCGAGCGGGTTTGAGGAGGCGGACGAGGAGGGGAGGACGACTTCGATGCGGAGCTCGCCGAGCTCTTCCGGCCCGCCGTCTTCTGCCGCCGGGAGGGGGGCGGGGTGGGCGATGTACATGAGCGCGAGGCGGTCCACGTCCGGGTGGTAGTACGGCGGCCTCACGCCCTCCCGCAGCTCGGGGATGAGGACAAGCATGTCCCCCTCCTCCCCGGGCGCGCTCGGGCGGTACCGGACGCAGGTCTGCACGAGCTCGGCATCCCTCTCCGGCACGCGCGGGAGGAGGATCCTGCGGGTGACGTCGACGGGGCGCCAGCCGGGGAAGAGCTCTGTGGTGGCTGGGATGGGCGGGGTGGGCGGGGGGAGGGTGTCTGCGCGCAGGATGAGGGGCCCGGAGTGCTCTGGGTGGCGGAGGAGGGCGGTGAGGGTCGCGGCGAAGGAGGCGCAGGCGAAGTGCGCCGGGGCGGAGAGGACGGGCTGCCATGCGCCCCCGCGGCTCGATGCGGCGTGGGGCGGGGAGAGGACCGACCGCGAGCCGGCCTGGCCGGTCGGGACGAACTTTGGCCCGGGCGAGGCGCACATCGCGAGGGGGAACACAGCGGGAGGCCGGACGACGAGGAGCGGTCTAAGCGGGTCACCACACCCTCCGGGAGATTACGTCCGTGGCGGTGGTCGCTATCAGCAGCCAGCCCACGCAGCCTATCCACCCGTGAGCACGCTGTCCCCTGCACCACATTCTTCCGCCCTCACCACCGTGCTCCCTATCCTGTCCGTGTCACCACCACCACCAGCCAGCCAGCCAGCCAGCACGCACGCACAATCACCCAGCGAAGGCACATTAAGCATATATAAACGTGCGCCGCGGCTTCGCAAGGGTCTGTCTGCATACACCGCTGACTCGCGGCATACTGTACTACATACAGCTCGACCGGGTCCCACATCGTACCTCACATCACCTCCCTCCCCATCACCACCCACCCCATCACCACCCACCCCACGAACCCAACATGCCCGGCACGCTCGCGTCCAGCTACCCGAGCTGGAAGAAGCTCCAGCAGATATATGACACGGAGCGCAACCAGGTGCGCCTTGCTCCCCCACGCATACGCAGAGGGCGGCGCTGACCCCCGGGCCCGCGCAGCTCGTGCTCAAGGAGCTCTTCGCCTCCGACCCGAACCGGTTCGCAAAGTTCCACCGGGAGTACCACTCGCCCGCGGGCTCGCCGGACGTGTCGATCCTGTACGACTTTAGCAAGAACCTGATCACCGAGCCGATCCTCGCCACGCTGCTCGCGCTCATCCGCGAGGCGGGCGTCGAGGCCGAGCGCGACGCTATGTTCGCCGGCAAGCACATCAACACGTCCGAGGACCGCGCCGTGCTGCACACGGCGCTGCGCAACCCGGGCGTCAAGATCGCCGAGGAGGGCGTGGACGAGGTCGGCCCCGTGCTCGAGCACATGAAGCAGTTCGCGACCCAGATCCGCTCCGGCGAGTGGAAGGGGTACTCGGGCAAGCGCATCACCGCCATCGTCAACATCGGCATCGGCGGCTCCGACCTCGGCCCCGTCATGGTCACCGAGGCACTCAAGCACTACTCGGACCGCACCATCGCCTGCCACTTTGTCAGCAACATCGACGGCACCCACCTCGCCGAGGCCCTCCGCGTCTGCGACCCCGAGTCGACCCTCTTCATCATCGCCAGCAAGACGTTCACGACCCAGGAGACGATCACGAACGCGACCTCGGCCCGCGACTGGTTCCTCGAGACGGCCAAGGACAAGGCGCATGTCGCAAAGCACTTTGTCGCCCTCTCCACCAACACCAAGGGCGTCACCGAGTTCGGCATCCACGAGGCGAACATGTTCCAGTTCTGGGACTGGGTCGGCGGCCGCTACTCGCTCTGGTCCGCCATCGGCCTCAGCATCATGATCTCGCTCGGCCCGGAGAACTTTACCGAGCTCCTCGCGGGCGCAAAGGCCATGGACGAGCACTTCAAGAGCGCCCCGCTCGAGAGCAACCTCCCCGTCCTCCTCGCCGCCGTCGGGCTCTGGTACAACGACTTCTACGGCGCGCAGACGAACGTCCTCCTCCCCTACGACCAGTACATGTGGAAGTTCGCCGACTACTTCCAGCAGGGCGACATGGAGTCCAACGGCAAGTTCATCACCAAGGGCGGGCAGCGCGTCGACTACCAGACGGGGCCCATCATCTGGGGCACGTCCGGCACCAACGCCCAGCACTCGTTCTACCAGCTCATCCACCAGGGCACAAAGCTCATCCCCGCCGACTTCCTCGCACCCATCGAGACGCACAACCCCATCTCCCACGGAAAGCACCACGAGATCCTCCTCTCCAACTTCTTCGCCCAGCCTGAGTACGTCCCGCACCGCCCGCCTATCTGTCCCTTGACTGGACCCGCTAATGTATGCGCACAGGGCCCTCGCCTTCGGCAAGACGGAGGAGGAGGTGCGTGCGGACCTCGGCCCCGCCGCCTCCAAGAACGAGGCGCTGGTCAAGGCAAAGGTGTTCGAGGGCAACCGCCCCACGAACAGCATCATGTTCCAGAAGCTCACCCCGGCGACCCTCGGCTCCCTCATCGCCCTCTACGAGCACAAGATCTTCACCCAGGGCGTCGTCTGGGGCATCAACTCGTTCGACCAGATGGGCGTCGAGCTCGGAAAGGTCCTCGCCAAGAGCATCCTTGCCCAGCTGCCCGCCGCCGACAAGGTCACGGGCCACGACTCCTCCGTGCGTTCTCCACCCGTTCCCATTGCATATCTCGCTAAGCTTGACCGCAGACCACCGGCCTGATCCACCACTACCAGAAGAACAGGAAGTGACGGGGCGCCTCCTCCGGCCGGCCGCCGCCTGGGACAGCCCGGCTGTGATGCCGGCATGCATCCCTCCTTCATCTGATCGCGTGTTCGCAGATTATAAACGTGGTAACGCAGAAAAAAAAGACTGAATCACTTAGTATGGGTCCTGCAACTAGCAAAGAGAATGGAAAAGAGAGAAGAAATGATCAATGTGGTTCTAGACTGATTTTGCGCAGCTACGAGCTGCAGGGGAGAGGAACGGGTGCCTCCGGACCGGTCCAACCAGGCGCGGCGCCAAGCTGCTCGACAGCAGAATGTATGACTTCTGCCGGCATTCACTTCGCTGGCATTCAGTTTTGCTGTGGGTTTCGAAGCCCCGCGAGAAAATGGGAGATCGCGCAACTGTTTCAGGAGCGCGGATCCCTGGCCAACGGAGTTGAGCCAGGTCTCTCAGGGCAAAAGTGGGATAAAAGTAAGGGTCCAGGTCGTCTCGCAACCTTCTAGAACGTTCTTTCAGCTCGTCCTCATAGAATGCTGTGCTGGCTGCAGCCTATGGTCTACCGACAGTATCCAACCCTCAAACATGCTCAGTAGCATGCTCAACCACTCCGGTTGTGTATAGGCAAGCGAGCTGCCCCGGGGCCGGGTGGGTGGGTGGGGCCCCGGGGCAGTGAGCAACCTGCTGTACTTCCTCTCCTTTGCTGTAGAACATTTCTGTTCCTTCACTTTTTGTTGCGCAGGGATTGCGCCAGGCGGGTGCCATAGTATCATTGCACATGCTTATTATATGACATGAGAATAGTGGGATCACTGTGTGCTAATTACAGTTTCCATTGGCATCTGCCCGAAGCAGCGCTCCAAACGGGCGAGCGGAGCGAGTCCGTTTGGAGGGGTGCGGCAGGCGGGATTCACATACACCCCATCCCGTTGGCCAGGGCTCCCGGAGGGTTATCCTATGATGACTCCGCGGCTTCAATTCGGCGCGGCTTCAGTTCCGCGCGTCAACTCTTCCACCAAGTCCTTTCTAGTAACTTAGTGCACGTCCCCTCTCACCAATCACAACACACCATGATATGTGCTTAACCATGCTCCTATCCCATTCTACTGCAGCAACGCCAACTCGAGACAACCCTTCTACTGCCAGAGTGGCGAAGACCTGTTTGGCTTCAAGCATGTATTCCCAGCCCGCCACGCGTCCCCGTACAAGTCCGACTACATCACCCCACAACCAGTCCCCCGCCCGAAACTCCCGCTCTCCTCCTGGCCGGCAAGCCCAACCGCAGAGTGTTGAAGGACCTTCCCACAACCACCGAGGCCCGTCCACGTCCACCACTTTCTCCCCTGCCTCGGCACCGTGCAATCAGTAACCAGTCCGGACCGGGGCGCGACGAATACGCGTCAGGGAAAGACTAGCTTACTGAGCTCATCCCGCTGACTAGGCGAATCTTAACCACCTCCACCAGCCCTGGCGCACGGCGCGTCACATCCAGCTGCTCGTCGTGCCCGAGTGAGAGACACGTTGGTGGAGAAGATGCTATCGGTGTCGTGCTAGGGCGGGCGGGCGGGAGAGGCAAGGAGGTAGGAGTGTATCTCCCAGAGGGACTTTGTGCTAGACCTGACGAGGGTTATCCAACACACGCATAAGGAGTGGACGAAGGTGTTGTGGAAGGAGTATGTGAGGAGGATGGGGAAGGCGGAGGCAGAGGCGGGGTCATGCGCGGGTGGGAGCGAGCCGATGGACCCACGGAGAGCTCATGTCGGATTGGTGCATGGGAGGAAGATGCATGCAGAGTTGGGCGCTCGTAGGGAGGAGAAGTCAGGACTTTGGTGGATGGCAGTGATGGGTGGGAGAGGGCTAGAATAGTAGGTGTGCAATGAATGGCCGATGTTGACGCTATCTGACCCGCCCTCCTACAACTGACTACCGTGATGACCTCAGACGATCAAGGACTGTCCTGGGATGTACATTACGTACGTCGATCATTATTACAACTTGCTACAATAAGTGTAAAGAGCCTGTTGTCAATTTCCGGACCTTCTCCGAATCCACCCCTTCCAATCTCCTTCCACAGCGTCATCGTGCACATCCAGCCCCATCCATCGACAGCACCATCGTATTCCTCCTAGTCAAAGAACTCTGGAAAGGATGCAGGTGGAGGGCTCAAGCTTCCGGGCAACGCTGCGACGAGTTTCACCAGTTGTGAGCGTTGACGGGCAAATCCGACCAGCAGACAGATACCCAGCCATTCTTCCTTCTCCCCAGAAATTAGGTGAAGATCCGGCCACAGAGTACTCAGGAAAAGAGCAGCCCGGAACGGGTCGCTGACCTCTGGAGGACTGTGCATCGTGAAGTACAAGCCAGGCGATATACCGAGCGAGGGCATTGGGCCCGGACAGGGCAGAGACTTGCTTGCGTCGAAAGACGGAACGGCGAGCAACTCCAGTCTCGGACAGTGTCGACGAAGGCTAACAAAACTCTTCCAGGAGATCTGCTTCGCTCCTGCTTTATGGGTTGAGGCGAGGTTTTTATAGAAACAGAGGCATAGCAAGGACGGCCAGCTCTGTGCGACAGCACTGATATCGTCGTCGTCCATCTCTATACCCTGGTTGGCCGTAGACAGCATGACGTTCTCCATCCCTGAGCAGCGGCACAACGATTTGAGATAGGACAGCTGGAGGCAAGCGTCTTCGGGGACCAGCGTAGCGTGGAAGGCAATGTGGCGCAGTCGGGGATAGTGCTCTGCGACGAGCTCTGCGATGATGAGATAGTCCGACTCTGTGATTCTTTCTGGTTGGTCTTGGTGCTTCGACGTAAGAGATATCGTGAGACGATCCAAGCGGGCTTCGACGCTTTTCAGCACGTTCTTCACAGCGGTTGGACGCCCTATGATGACCAACTCTTTCAATGCAGGGTACTTCTTCACAGATAGGGGACCGGATTTCTGGCACCTTGGAGTGCTTTCCTGGGATTCTGCGCTTCTCTCAGACTCTTCCTCCAGACTCAAAACTTTGAGCGACGGTATCAAGCTAACTGCGGAGGCAATGGCGTCGGTGAAGGTAACGAGAGACATTCGCACCGAGCGGACTTGGCAGGTAGAGAAGAGGGCAAGCAAGGAAGCCTCATAGAGGGCATTGGGTGGAAGGGCAAACGCAGTCAAGCTGAATGCTCGTAAGCTTTGTAGACTCTTGCAAAGCTTACGCAGAAGCGAGTCGACCGACAGAATACATGCGTGAGATGCGGTTCGTATATCGGGATATGCGACGTCGATGTGAACCTCTTTCAGAGTGGGTAGAATGAATTGAAGCGGCAGTAAAAGACCTTCGACGTTGGAGTGCTCGACGATGCGTAGACGACGTAATCTTGGAAACCAGCAATTAGTCTTGTCCGAAAACAGTCCATGAGCATTCTGAATCCATTTGGACAAGCTCATGTGGCTCTTCCTGTCCAGATTTCCGGTGAATTTAAGACCGACGACATAGCTCTCGTAAAGAACGAAACGATTGCAGCTTGACGACGTGATCAGCTACCCAGGAGAAAGGTGCGTTAGCCCAGGGAACGAGCATAATATGGAGTTGACCCGATCTGAAGCCATGGGGCCGAACTTACACTACCAGCGCCCTCACTTGATTTAACGAAAAGAATCTCGAAGAGGCTCTTCATCTCGATGTCGTCAAGTTCTTCCCAGAGGATTGGCGCAGCCCCTTTGAAGCATATATGCGAGACACGAGCCAGCATGCACAGCGACTTCTTGTCCGAGTGAAGACTTGCTGCTATCGTGTCCACGAGCTCGGACACGGCCCATATGGGATGCATGTCGAAACGAAACGTAAGTATATGCGTACTTCTGCTTTGGAAGACGTGGTGGTCCACTTGGAAGAAGTGACGCGCCGCGACGCGCCGCGACGCGCCGACGCGCTCGCGCGTGACAGTCCTCCGGACCGGCTAGGCTGCAGACGAGCAGCACAGTCCAAATTCTGCCACCCAAGACCCAAAAGTCATTAATGGGCATGGTGGATATGAGGCATCGCGATAGCGGCTTTATTGGGCTGAAGTGGGATTGGCATAGCTGTTGATGCGGTCCTTCCCAAGACGGCGATGATCGACATGGACAAAGTCCATGTTTCTCTTCCTTCTGACCCACATTCATGACCATCACCTGATGGACAGTGGCTGCAGATAACGGTCGCGTTCTTACAATCAAGGCTAGGGCGAAATGTCTACGACGGAGCGGCGTCTAAACCAGGTACAGGGCGCCCAGAGATTGCCAAGATCCACATGTCCGACGGAGGCGCCCACCAAGCGTTTAAGGGCGCCGGTATGAGCGCTCGAAGGCTCAGCTCGCGGATGTGGCGGACATATCGACAGGTGTGAAGCTGTCAGATGTTGTCCGGCTGTCATAGCCGGTGGACAGCGAATCCGACGCTAAGCATCAGAGTTGTGATGATCGCCTTGGACGAGAAGTCCGAGGCAGATGATCGAGCGCACTTACAAATATCTTACGTTGTCCCTTCGGTCAGCACACGGCTGGCTAACACGTGCCGACAATACAAACCCGCTCGGTCTGCTCCACTGCAACGAATGTAGCGAGTTGTCAAGAGGCGCGATATGAGTAACTCATTGCCAAGCATCAGAGGAGAAATCGCCGTGGCATCCGGGGACCGTACATGTACAGTAGTATGGTCGCGCAGCAGCGCCCGACCGTGCCCCCGATAGGGTTTGCCAAGATGTGGCTGTCCGGTGTTCTGAGTTTCAGGGTTCGGGCTTCATCCCCGTTCTTCTCGACCTTCACCGTCACATGCGGCCGCACGCCTCATTCACAACCCTGTCCGCCTTCGAGACGGTGGGCACAGGACATCGCGCTCTTACATTTCCGAGCCATCGCAGGTGCCAGCCGAGAAGCTCGTAGTCACCGCCCCGTGGATCCATCGTATGGGGGCGATACCTGACCTGTGAGACAGGCAGGATGGGGTCGTGGCACTGCGACCAGCCACCAAGGGTGCGACCTCAATCACCGTTACATAAAGGGCTATCTGTGGCCTCTCTGTCGCCCCCCAGTCACCACCCCCTCTGTCTCTGCGCACCCTCAACCCCCTTCTACTCCCACCGCTTTACCTCTGCAGCAATGGAAAAGCCTGGTTTCTCCCCCCAGCCTTCCTATGGCCATCAGCAGCCCATGGCTGGCTACAACGGCCAGCAGCCGATGGGTAACCCCGGCATGATGATGCAGCCTGGAGGAATCCGCAATGCCCTTGCCAAGCCGTACGACAAGGATGGCAAGCGTGACTGGAGCCACGGCTTAATGGATTGCTTCGCCGAATGCGGTACTTGTACGTCTCGACTTTCTCATGCCTTCTGACGCGTTCTAATCATATTGCCCGGCAATAGGTTGCCAGGCCTGCTGGTGCCCTTGCATCACCTACAGCAAGAACAGGACGCGTCTGAACGCGCTGCAGCAGGGTCACGCACACCCGCAGGGCGGGGAGGGCTGCGGCACGGACTGCATGGTGTTCGCACTCGTCAACTGCTTCACTGGCCTCGGCTGCATCATGCAGATTATGAACCGCGGCAACGTCCGCGAGCGCTATGCGATCTCCGGCAATGGTTGCGGCGACTGCTGCTCAGTGTGGTGCTGCCAGCCATGCACCATGACCCAGGAGGCGAGGGAGATCGAGGAGGAGGAGAAGGCTCTCATGGGCGGCGCGCCCAGGGTGAGTGCTGCACGCTCAAAGCGGCTATTTCACATCTAACGTCACCTTCTAGCGCTAAATTACTGAACCACAGGCCTCTTCCTCCGTCTTATTCACTTCTCTCACCTCGGACTGTCGCTTGTATTCGTTTTCACACTGTTCGGAAGGTCTCATCCATCACAAATAAGTATCCCTTGGGAAACTGCGGTCGTCGTGCCTCGGACGTCGAGAGGCAAATGGTTCCTCACAGGGAGGCATATCGGGCTTCTAAAGAAGCCCGCAACGCCGGGCAGGGCATGAAAAACGTGGGTACAGAAAAGATAGCTGAACGTCAAACAACCACTAGTTGCTTGGTAGTCAGGTTCATTAGCTGTTGCCGCCAAGCAACCTTCAATAGGGCCCTGCGGGGGATGGAGCGATGCACGCGTCGCGCGGGGCGTGGGATGCGACGGTCGTATAACTACTACCGCCGGCTTGACAACGAACGACGATCTCCTTCGTGATACGACGACATCACTCTATTCCGCGTCAGAACATCATGTGCCGTATCTGGAATATACCTGAGATAGCCAATATGATTGTTCGGCTTGTACCGGAAAGCTTACTACCGAGTGTCGCCGATCGTGACGAGGATGGTTCAATCTGGCAGCCCCTATTCTCTGGAAGGAGGTTAGTGATTGCACGAATATGGGGGCGTTGTTCGAAATTCTATTTGATGGAATAGATCCTCGAGAAGAGCCCGTAAGCGAACACCATTACTTGAAACAGAGACCATCCACTGATGTTGATCAAGGCGATCACCGAGGATCGCTACCCCCGGTTCTGTCTATACTCTGCCTTTGCCAGATCTGCGACGCTGGCCGGCGAGTTGGAGGACGACGATCTCTTTCGAGAACAGATCAAGTTCGCATCTCAACCTTTCTCCGACAAGGTCGAAGTGTGGTTTCCAAGGCTTCGTTCTCTCTGGACTTACTGGAACTATCCGTATACCATCTCGCTGGCAGCAGGTTTCTTGGTACCTTCTCTGGATTGTCTTTTCCTGCGCGCTCCGGAACAAGATCCTGCGCGAGTTTGCCCTTTCTCAATGGATCACTTCTTTCGGAAGGCTGAGAAGGCCAACATCCATTGCGACATCCTTTATATCACTGGCTTCCACGAAATTCATACTCACTTCCAAGACTCGCTCTCCTCCTTCATTCGGTCTCAGAGAGACCTTGCGTTACTCCAGGTGTCGACCTCTCTGTTTTCTGGTCCGATAGAAAGCGCTATTACTCAACTGCCGCGACTGAGGAAGCTCTCGTTGGAAATGGGTACAGCGGAGTATGAATTCCTGGATCATCCGATTTCTGCTGAACGCGAGACGAGCACAATTACCACGCTGTCCCGACTTGGAATTCAAGCGACGCCTCCCGACGCAATCACCATTCTCAAGCGTGCTCATCGCTTCAAAAACAACCTTGCGGGTCTTAACGTTGTGGTCGTCCCATGACACCTCGAGCGCGAGGACAGTGTCTTCGAGACGCCATTACATTCAAATCACCTCAGAGAAATCATCTAGTCCATCTCGGACCGTTTTCAAGGCCTAAACTCACTAAAGTTGAAGCTGGCAGCCGACGACTCCTTCGTGGTTGAGCCGTCGGCCTTTTCTACACTCTCACACTGCAGGTGCATCGAACACTTCTCGTTGCGGTCGATTGGACGAAGGGTAGATAAAAATTTTCCAGAGCTCTCACTCTCTTTTCTATCAAGTTGGGCTTCACTCCATTCACTCGCTCTCGGATCGGACTCGGATTTGAGCCCCTTTTCTGCCATCTTTGACGACCCAGTGATCCAGCTGAACCGAACACGTCCTGTGGTCTACTCCTGGAGCACTCTCATCCTCCTTTCAACCCTATGTCCAAGTCTCACGAAGCTGTATATATACTCCCTCAATGGCTCCAAGGATATCCCCAAGATCGCAAGAAGCACAAATCGTCGCCTATTCAGTTTTCAAATCGGGCCCGCACCACGCATAAACAATCTTTGTCGAATTGCCATATTCTTCCGCAAACTATGGCCCCGACTCAAGCTCTCCTTTGGTGGACACGGCGAGTCGTCATATGAGTGGACAACTATACGGGAGCTGCTTCGAGCATGACGACTTTAGACACTGGACGAATACGAATGGTAAGTACTACAGTCACCTCTGTCTGGCACAAAGACCGCTATCACACTGATAGAAAATACTAGGCGGGGTCCAGCTTAAATAAATTCGGATCCTTCATTGATATAATGGTTTTGTGTATCATTGAGATGATTATTCAGTACTG
This sequence comes from Calocera cornea HHB12733, assembly GCA_001632435.1. Classification (NCBI taxonomy): domain Eukaryota; kingdom Fungi; phylum Basidiomycota; class Dacrymycetes; order Dacrymycetales; family Dacrymycetaceae; genus Calocera; species Calocera cornea. Next base: position 123,440 of record KV423980.1, read on the forward strand.
TGTGTTGTTGTGACAGTATTAATGAAGCGGGTGGTGGTGTACACGGGGCATTGGCGGGTCCAGTCCACTGCTCACCAATTGACGCGTCGAAGGGTCCTCCCTTCTGGACCGCCGTGGTGCGGCCTCTCTCCGTCGCCACCACAGTCATTCGAGATGGCGAGCTCGCATTCGCATACGGCGTTACAGACATTCTCTATAGAGAATGACATCCTAAACATACCCGCACAGCATGACCTGTACAAGTTCGATGCCGCGGAGAACAGGAAGGTGCAGCAGGCTGAGCCGTGGGCAAAAGAGTGAGTACTCGCGTGCCCTTTTGCTGTTCGCCAGAACTGACTGGCTTGTACCACTATCTAGCCCGCACTTCTTCAAGTCTGTCAAGATATCCGCGATCGCTCTTATCAAGATGGTCATTCATGCCCGCTCTGGAGTACCGTGGGAGATTATGGGTATGATGCAGGGCAAGGTGATGGGTGACAGTCTCGTCATCCTGGATGCATTCGCGCTCCCCGTACAGGGGACCGAGACGAGGGTCAATGCGGCTGCCGAGGCGAACGAGTACATGGTTCAGTATCAGGATGGTAGCAGACAGGTGTGTCCTGTGTCGTGTTGGATCTGAGATCGCTGCTGATGACTCCCGCCGCAGGCCGGGAGGAACGAGAACTTGATCGGATGGTACCACTCGCATCCAGGATATGGCTGCTGGCTCTCTGGGATCGACGTCGATACTCAGAACCAGAACCAAAAGTATCAGGATCCATTTGTTGCTGTTGTTGTGAGTGCATACATGCGCCTAAGATGCCATCCGCACTGACGCCCTGGGTCAGGTCGACCCAAACCGCACCATCTCCGCTGGCAAGGTCGACATTGGAGCATTCCGTACGTACCCTGAAGTACGTCCTCTATCATCAGACCCAAGTATGTCGTCTAATCATTGTCGTTTGATAGGACTATAAACCGCCCTCATCCTCATCCTCCCAACAATATCAATCCATCCCGCTGAACAAGATCGAAGACTTCGGTGTTCACAGCGAGCGCTATTATCAGCTCCCGATCAGTATCTTCAAGTCGCCACTGGATGATAAGCTACTGAACTTGTTGTGGAACAAGTACTGGGTTGGGACGCTATCGCAGTCGCCGCTGATCTCGGTGCGCCTCGCATACATTGTGCCCTCCAATCTCATGCTGACCCGGAACCACAGAACCGCTCCTATGCTATCTCCCAGACTCTGGATCTTTCCGAGAAGCTACAGCGCATAGCTGGTTCCATGTCATCCCGTCAAGCACCGGCGATCGCCCTTCCTCCACGTTCCTCGTCCACTAGCACCTCAGCGCTCATGGCCAACCTAGCAGCCATGGGCGGACCCGGCACCGGCGCCGGCACCGGCAAGGAGAAGGAGAAGGAGCCTGAGAAGCCGAAAGCAGAGAAGGAGCGCAAGGTGGAGGAGACCCAGCTGGGCAAGGCCGTCCGGGACAGCAACAAGATCGCGTCGGAGGCGCAGCACGGGCTCATCGCCCAGGTGCTCAAGGACGTGCTGTTCTCTTCGAGGCCTGGAGAGGGCATCGAGAGCCAGACTGGCTCGGGCACAGGGGCGGTCGCGGCTGTGGAGCAGCAGATCGCTGCTGTTGCTGGACCGAGCTAAGATGACGCGGTAGCTGTATGCAGGGGATGCACAGTTTGTAGATGTATGCGATACGATTTCATCATGTCTTTGCGAGCTGCCTCGACAGCTGGCCTCCGGATTAGGACCAGGCGCATAATATGCATGATGGTCGACATCGCGTCAAATTGCAAGTTGAATCGCGGATTACAATAATACAGTGCATGCAGGTGTTGAGATGCAGTTAAATTGAGTCATTGCAGAGGAGATATGCCCATCTATATCGCGCATTGCATACATCCCATCGATAGGCAGATGCTGTTATCCATAATATCAGAAGCTACAATGGGAGATGAAGTTCTGTACTCTCAGGTGAGTGGTAAGATCATGTCAGCAAGGCCAGGAGACACACCTCGAGATCAGTCCTCGTCGCGACACCCAGTACGAACTTGCACTCGCTATCCGTCACGAGAGCAAACTCCTCGACACGCAGGAAGTCCTCCAGATCCTCCATAGGCGTGTCGGACGTGATGACGCGACACGGCTTCGATGTCGTCGGGAACCGGGTGGTGTAGTTTGCTGGCAGGCCATGGGTCAGAAACGCTTAGCGCCAGCAACTTGCGACGGTGCATCATATGGACCGCGACGTCCGGGTTGACCTAGCCCTGCCCTCACCCTCCTTCAACCTCCCGACGCTCACGTATCACAGCGCCCTTCTGCCCGCGTTCAGGATCGGGATCTGGGAGAAGTCGGGCTCGTACGCTTCGGTGATGACGCTGCTGACGGGGGCGGTGGCGGGGAGGCAGCAGGCGGGCGGGAGCCGCAAGTCGTCCACGACGGTACAGCGGTACGTCTCCAGATCAGCTGATCGATGTCGTGTGCCGTATCCCGTATACCGCCGAGCCTAATTGCAGCCGCCGAGGGACGCAAGGCAGGAGGAGGCGCGGAAGTTAGGGGTGACAGCCCAGCGGAGTAGTTGCTGGTCGTGATCCACGAGCAAGAGCGAGGCGAGGAGAAGCAACGGCAGCCGCGGGATGATTGTGGTGCAGGCTGGCAGTGGCATGGTCAGCAGTGTGTGATACGCCGATCAGCCCTTCGACATCTGGGTTGCATCTCGAGACTGAGTAGAGGGATCGATGATCCCCGCTGCGCCCTCGATCGGATCGCAAGTCGTAGGCCAACAGATGGTACATATGAGCCGTGATTCGGTCGCAAGCAACGTTGAAAAGAAGCTCGTTGGTGGAAATCGGCTGCTCCGAGAACATTGACGATACTGCCGTGGATTCCCATGCAGCACTCTGTGATTGCCGAACGGTGGTGGTATGAAATGAGGAGGACGCGGCATGCGGATGGATCGTGGGTTGAGACGAAGACAGGGCAGGAAGCTGGCCGGACAGCTGGCCTTCGTGGAACGCTGCTCTGTATTAGCTCACATCCTCTACAGGTTATGGTAGTGTTGCGCACCTGGTGCTACCCGGATCGGTCCCAGGACGCTTATGTTAGTGTCGATAAGAAAGAAAACGAGAAACAACGAAGGTCCACAAATATGTGTCGCGGAACGAGGTGGAGGACAAAAAGGTCGGGGTGATCAAGAGTGCTTGAACGGTAGACGATAGCGAGAGAAAGTAGGCGACTGAGCGCAGGCAGGGACGTAGGACGGCTGTAGGCGATTCATATATTGGCGGTAGGGGGGGAGCCCGGAGGTTGCAACACTGTAGTAGCGCTTGCGCGTCCATGAGTGCTGGAGAGAGAGCTGATGTTGATGTCGGGGCCTGATCATGTTGACGACCAGAGGGCTCTTCCTAACGACAACCGTCCAAGTCCAGTTTCTTTCATGATTTCAACCCCGATCTGCGGAGATCGCTCACCCGGATGCTGGCCAACAGGCGATCCCATTTCGTCGCAACCGTGCTCTCAAAACTCTCGCATTGCGGAGCCAGACGCGAGTTGGGTTTATTGACGCTGCGATTGAACTGTGACCCTGCTAGGGTGAGCGGGCCACAACTAAGTATCGAATCATCCAAGGAGAGAAGCGGAAGCATGCACCTGACCCACACCCTAGCTCCAATTGCAAGAAGTGGCGTGCACATTATGAGAGTATGGAAGGTGTGAGTGGAACGGGTGTCTCGGGACGGGTCCAACCGGGTGGGGCTACAAGCTGGAGGAGAGCAAGATGTATGAGTATTCAAGTCGATGGCATTCAGTTTTGCTGCGGGCTTCGAAGCACCGTGAGAAAATCCGAGATCGCGCACTTGTTTCAGGAGCGCGGATGATGACTCCGCGGCTTCAATTCGGCCCGGCTTCAGTTCCGCGCGTCAACTCCTCCACCAAGTCCCGTAGGGAAAAGATTGCGCGGAGCCCGGGACTCGGGATGGTTGTGAGCTGAAATCTATCGACTGCAGAATGCAGACATTCTGCTGCATACACTGCGGAAAGGACAAGGGACTATGCATTGCGAGATAGAGAAGTGAAGATACGTTGCAGTCCTTGAAGACCACTGCTACAGGGTCCGCGCACGATGACAGAAGACCAATGACAAGGAAAGGAAGACCCGAACATGCACTGCTGTACACAAGGCAATATGTTTCATCGCAGCAACCTGCGGCAGGTGATAGAAGAATTACGTGAAGTATGCGCGCTCTGTGCATATCCTGTCGCGTGCATCTCTTCTGCAGCTGACTGTCAGTGCATGCAAGCTATCTCATGCGCACTGAGTGGTTTCGGACGTCTCAACACCGTGAAACACGCTCCATAGTCAGTCACGACCTTATGTTGGTTCTGCCGCTTCGGCCCAGCGGGCCGCAGCACTGTCCGGGCTTCCAAAGTCCCCGGTGGGTCCCCGTCTTGCGATGCAAATGGCGACAGCTTCTTCCATTGAGCACATCGGTTCGTTTCAGACGGACTGCTGTTTCTCTATGGAAGCCGGCCCTTCCAACATGGATGTAAGTGCTGGGAAGGGTATAAATACGCAAGCAAGGCCCGGGTAGGAGAGCTCCCCAAGCTGGTCTTCCCCCTCCTCTCTTCCAATCGCCACCACCCCCAAAACGCCGGACGTTTCTCACTTCGCACACACCATGTTCTTCTCCAAAGTCGCCCTTCTGTTCACTCTCTCTGGAGCTGCCGTCCTGGCCTCTGCGGCCCCGACTTCGACTGGGGGTGATTCTCGCTCGGCGTCGCTATCATTGCGCGATGTCGAGCTGTCCGAGCTGGTCGGCGAGCTGTACGCACGGTCTCTCAGCGGAGCGCTCGATGTTCGCGACTTTGAGGACGAAGACATGCTGTTTTCACGCACTAACCTGGCTAACGTACGTAATGGCTGCACCAGCGCTCTTGTTCTTACATGCTTACCACCGTATCTCCTATCCAGGTCGGCGACACGGTCGAAAGCATTCACAACCCTGGTGGACCACGAGGAGTAGTTAAGAGGAAACACTTGGGACCGAAGGGGAAATGGGTACGCGACCTGGTATATGTTCTTGCTGATCGTTAGCTGATCCTACTGCGTACACAGCTATGCATGATCAAGTGGACGACGGGCCCTAACAAAGGCAAGGAAACAGGGTACCACAACCTTGAAGACTATGACCATCCGCATGCATGAGCGGCCTCATCTCGCCATAATGTACCCCAGTCTGCTATCTATCCTATGTACCGTCAATGCCAGTTGCGTGGAGTGTGTCTGTACCGGTCGGGAACCGAGGTGGTGGTGCTCGTCTTGTGCACTCTGTGGTGCCTGATCCAGATGAGGATAAGATTAGACTCGTACGGACGAGGTTCTGCGCAAGCGTGTACTTGATCACGGCCGTAGATCACCGGCCAATTGCTCCCACGAAAATGTTTTGCGCGTCTTCGATGGATGCGTGGCCTGACATGAGAGCGGCCCGGATTGCTATTTGGAGTTACGTCATTCAGCCACGTGTGACGAGTCGTACCGAGAGCCGTGAACCAAGAACCGCAGAGTGAGGAGGATTGTTCCCTGTCCTCACGGCGCAGTAAATGGAGAGTACGCGGCAACCGAGTTGCGAGCCGGTAGCTCATTGGTGAGGAGCCATCGCGGCTGGCGCTCTGTGCCCCCTCGGACGCTCTTGAACCGGTACCTGTCGGACCATGTGGAGTACACTTCGATGATTTCGGTGAGGCGCTTCTTCTCTCCGCTGACCTTGACCTTTGCGAGTACCTCTGCAGCTCCGTTCGTCTCGAACGTCTCCAGAACGGCATGCTGTCCGTGCATCCCGACCGGGGTTGAGCAGTGCCCGCAATTCTTCTGGGAGTTGGTAGTGTGCCGCACCCATGCGTCCCAGCGGGAGAACTGCTCCCTGCAAATCTGACAGATGTGACGGTTGGAGGGCGCCCCACCAAACACGAGGGTCGAGACATCGATTGTGGGATCGTCCCGGAGACGGTCTTCTTCTTCGATCAAGTGTGTGACAAGATGACGCGGGATCTCGTGCGGGCCACGGACAAGGATGTTGCAGTGTGAAGACGAGCCCTGGTGGTGAGGATAAGGGCAGGCCCACGCCCGGATGATGTCACCATCCTGTACGTCCTTCTTGGAGCGCTTGCCCTTCCTTGCGGGCGTCACTTCCACCACATCGTCATCATCATCATCGTCTTCGCCGCGCTTACGCTTCCCCACGCCGATTGCACCGCTGGGACTGGATGTCATAGACCGTGTTGTGCGGTTACCTCCGACGTTCGCAGATCCAACTGATGTAGTGGCTTTGCGAGGTGCTCGGGGAGTACGCGAAGTTGTGGCTTGGGGAACAGTACGCTGTAGTTGCTCGATAGCTTCCTCGAGGCGCTCTAGCTTCTTCTGGATAGCCTCTTCAGCTGACGACTCTGAGGTGGGGATGGATGATTGTGATCCATGGGAAAGGTCGGAGGTGCTGTCGGAGTGCATCGTTGCCGTCTTGGGCTCCTCGGGGCTGCTCACCGTAAAACAAGGGTCAACCGTAATGGGCGCAGAGGCATCGTTGAGGGCGAGGTTGATTGGAGGGACAGGGGTGGAAGGCGTAGTGACGGGAGCGTCGACGCCGAAGTTCATCAAGCCGCGCTGGTTGAATGGGCTAACAGGGAGCGCTTCATCAATCTCGGGACTGGAAGAGCTGTCAGCGGCAGTATCAGAAAGAAGTGATGGACTACTCACCTGCTGGGCGTGTAGAGGGAACAGAGACTCAAGATGTCGTCGAGATCGGCGGCCAGTGAATCAGTGAAAGTTGGCTCTCGAAGGAAATCGGCGTCCAACACAGAGAATGCTGAGCCCTCCACCAATGAAGGATCGACGTGGAAGTCGCCTGGAGTACTCGAGGTGCGATTCGAAGCAAAGTCGAACCCTCCATTCGGTGCAGCAGGATTGGAGAAACGACCAGGTACTTGCGGTTGGAGGAGCTGGGTGACGTCCATCTGCGGCTTGTTGGTTGCGAACATTGCTATGATCATTGTGAGCAGCTGAGTGGACTTCGCGAGACACTGATCATACCTGCAAGGCTCGGATTGCTAGGAGCAACTGATTACGGGGGCAGCGTTCCAGGAGGAAAAGCAGGTCGAAGGCTCAGTGGTGAAGAAACGACGAGAGGCAGGAGGGCCGCTTAAATACACTTGGGCTTCACTGCTCGCCATCGACCTCACACCTCCTCACCACCCTCCTTCCATCTTGCTCAACGTGCTGAAGCAGCTCGCCGGCGACGGACAAGGACTGCCCAACCTTTGTTGTTCAGTGGCGAACTGCAGTTAGGAGGACGGAAAGTGAGGGTTCGGTGGTGGCCTTCCAGTTGCTGGGCTTCCTTCGGAGCCGAATTTCCCGGTTGGGTCACGGTAAGGCCAAATCGAGAGTATACGGAAGCAATCCGCCGGTGAGCATCCATTTCGTGGCCGGCGGGCATGCATGCACTGGCTGGCAGTGAGCGCCCAGCCGGTGGTGCTATCCAGACACTCGGGCCGCGGACGAGCGATAAAGTGGCATTATTCGAGATGAAGGAAAGTGACGGTGTGACGGCGGAAGCTTCATAGGGCTGCAGTGGTAAACACGTACTGGCGTCCTGCGCTGGATTCCATCCCTCGGACCTGCTGTCTTTCATCGCATGCCGGTGTCGACTCCCACCACGGCGTATTATAACAATATACACGTGCTGGTAGGGCTACACAACTCAGCCAGTACGTACGTGGCATTCGTGGGGAACGCTTGACCAATGGCGGGGAACAAATTGGCATTGCTGTGGCCGGAAAGAAGTATGAGCAGCGCTCTATCTCGACAGAGTAGAAGGGTCGGTACATACATGTAATAGAGCTATCGATACACCGTCCGACCCAGGACGAAAGGGGTTGTCAGTCCGTGATTCGGTCCTGGGCCACAGCCTTCTGAATTGGCCAGGAAGATAAGCACTGAGCCGGAAGAAGGTCTTGTATAGACCCGTGTAGAGAAGAGGGGAGAAGAATACAGTAAGCGCCAGCTGAGAACAGTTTAGGCTTGGGCCCTCCACTGGGAAAGCCTGGATGTCGGCGCGTTACGTTGTATCCATTCCAGTGGGAAGAAGTAAGATAATATAGCTCGACTTTATACCAGCACAGGCTGCGAATCCGGTGGGCATTCGTGGCCGAGTATTCGCCATATTAGGACATCGCCAACCGAGTCGCAAAGGAGACCGGCAAGTGACGCGAGCGAACTGCGTGTTTTGGCTTCTTTTGGAATGCACCGCCACCAATCCCACCACAGGCCGAAAGAAGGCTCTGGGCAAGGCCGTCCGGGACAGCAACAATTGAAGGGCCCTCCGGGCTAGACCTGTCCAACGGCGCCGCTTAGGCAAAGTCGCTTACGTGGCGGTTATTACGTCATCTGCATTACGTGGCGGCTGTTTTGCAAGAATCGTATCAATTCGGATTAGGTAACCGTAGGAGCTATGAGGTAACAGTAGAGCATAGAGACATATATCGCATTCGGAAAGGAAATGGCACTGATGAAGAAAAGGATTACGTGCTGGGCGGCTGGGCGTTCTGCGCGATGTTATGGAGCTGTTCACGTAGGCGCTTGTTCTCAGCATCTTTTGCGTCCACGGTTTTCTTGAGTTCTTCGACCTGGCGTTCGGCTTCCAACAGCTGCTCGTCCAACGCCATCATCATGAAGGCGCGAATGACTGATTCATTCCTGACGACGTCGGCGACTTTCCTGAGGCGTGCGGTGGAGTCGACCGTGCGGGAAGGAAGGCCGTCTTCAAGCTTCACGTGGGTATGGGGCTGTTTCACGTGAGAAAGCGGCAAGCAGGCGTGGAATAGGAGGGCGTACCTGCGCGTCCTGCACGTCGTCATCCAGCAACTCGATGGGTTCAGTCAACTCGGCCTTGATACGCTTCCTGTCAGGCTGCACAGCATCGTTATCGTCGGTCGCGTGGGGTCGTTTGGCAGTGGGCGGGGTGGGAGCACGTGGCGGCGAGGTGGACATATCGGATGGCATCAACGACGGGACCGAGCTGGATTGGCGACGCCTGCGGGTATGGAAGTCGAGATAGACTAGGAAGAGATGCGTATTAGGATTCAGACTGGACACGTGGAGGCCGAACTTACTGTCTTTCGTCGGCTCGGCACGTGGGGGTGTGTGGGGCATAAAAGCAAAGTGAGACTGTAGCCGGATTGCCGGGCGATGAGGAGAGCCTGAAAGACAGCGGGGCGGTCAGGGACGGACGTCAGGCGATCCCGCGCGGAATGCGGGAGCCAATTTCACGTGGGAATAGGGGATCGGGTGAGTCACGTGTAAGTAGGGGGAAGCGGGAGCAAATGTCGCGTGCCAGTGGGGAATCGGGGTGAGTCACGTGGGCAGGATACAGTCTTTCGACTCGGTGCCAGCGAGGCAGCAACGACTCTGTACTTGACGACGATGGCGGAGAATGTTCAGCCCGGTGCCTGTGCCGACCTTATGCAAGGTTTCGACAACGACGTGGACTTCTACTTCCAGATCGTGAAGGCCGATCGTGCTGCCGTTCGTGGACAAGTCTTGAAGAGTGAAGAATATCGGTATGTGGTTTGCACGTGAGGGATTGACGGCGAACTGATCTGCGGTGTAGATTGACTTTGTCCGACTGCGAGTGGACTATTAATGTCATGCTGGATCCTCGTCTGAATCATATCCTGGTGGAGGCCGGAGCTCTGGGACTGTTGCGAGTGAGGAAGGTTACACGTGCGGTCATTGGTACTACAAGGTGAGTCACACGTGGAAAGGCGCATATATCTACATGCTAACATATAAGCAGGATCATTGTGATATCCAGCGCCTACGTGGTACCATGGGAAGGGGAACGCGTGCTGCTGGGGGAACCGGTCGCTATGAATCAATCTACGCGGGCGGCTGTGGGTGCGGCTGGACCGACTCGTCCGCCACCGACCGGCGCGATGGAACGCTTGACGGTTGAACCCGCCAGTGGACGTGAGAGTCCGTCACTGTTGACACGTGTCACCGGTGCGATAACCAACGTGGGGAGGGCGGCTGGCAGGGCGGTCAATGCGGGGAAGGCAAGTGTCGCTGCACCTACGGCTACGGCGGCCACTGTTTCGGCCAACACGACTGTACCGCCTGCAAGAAATCCGCTGCCGCCCAGAGCCAAACAAGCTGTTGGGTTGAGGAGAGGACCAATCGCTGGAGCTCCTCCTGGGAGACGTACTGGATGGGGCCAGATCGGGGACGCGTTTGACGAGGACGGCAACCCGTTGGGCGAGGATGACGTGGAGCCTGTGCCGCTGAACACGCTAGACACCACCAGCGCGTATTACGTGGTCCACGTGAGGGTCATCGAGAAGAACCCCCGCAAGGAAGGGCGTAACACGAGAGGGCATGGCTTTCTTCTGCCTATGATTGTACAGGATCAGTGGAGGGTGCGTAACTTTCACGTGGAGGACGCATATGTCTAACCCCGTAGTAGAACAAGATGAAGGTTGTTGCCTTTGATGATGACGTGATACGGGGGATCGAAGCTGAGATTGTTGTGGGCTCGGTGTGCACATATTGCATTCACGTGGGGACTGTACTGACTCGGTTCTTAGACCATCGCTATATGGGGCTGCAAGATTAGCGAGGCCTTAGTGAAGACGGTCGGAGTGCACCCATTCGACATGACTCTGGGCAAGGGGAGAAATGCAGGTTTTTCACACATTGCCGATAACGGAGTTATTCCTTTCGGCCAAGCCACGTACACCCCGATCGATCTCCTGAGTGGTTTCGTTGGACAAGAGCGAGTTGATGTCCTCGCAACGATTCTTTCGGTCAGCCCGCTCGAGCACTTCAAAGATGACAAGGTACGTGTCAATGTCCTCCACGTGAAGATGTCTCACGTGTGTGCAGGGCAAGCCTAAGAACAGACGCGAGCTCGCCATTGGCGACGAGTCGATGAGGTCCATGCGTGTTGTTATCTGGAGCGAACGTGCCGTATCTTTCGCCGGCAAACCAGGTGACATCGTGTTGCTGCTTGGCGTGGTGGTCGACAGTTATGGCGGCGGCAGTCTGAATGTGTATCGCGAGACCGGCATTGAACTTAATCCAACGACGGACAAGGCCGGGAAGCTAAGGAGATGGTATGTGCTGGACCATGTGGAAGGACCGCTGTTGACACGTGTCAGGTACGAGAGGCTTGCGGAGGGGGCTCAGTTCCAGAGCGTTTCGTCTGGCTATAGCGCGGGGTGCCAGCTTCCTGAGAATATTCTTCCCCGATCGGTCGCGATCAGCATCAAGCGCTTGAAGAAGTCTGATATGGGCCGTGGAAGCCGGGTGGATACTTTCAATATCGTGGAGAAAATCATGGAGGCGGAGTATGACTGCACGTACCGATCATGCACATTCGAAGGATGCAACAAGAAGCTCGACCTCAACAATCGTTGCCCCACTGGGTCGCACAACCCTCAGCGACCTGGAGTGCATCGGTATTGGTGAGTGAATGTCATTACGGCTCCATGTGTCGCTCTGACGTGCTGCCAGCTTCCTATTGAAACTGAGAGTCGGGCAGGCCGCGGACTTCTACGACATTACGGCTTTCGACGGTGTTGTGGACAAGATGTTGGGAATGAGCGCGAACAAAGCGGCTCGTGTACGTGACTGTCTGTAAAGGCTTGCATATTGCTTACGTGACTGTAGCCGGCATATGATCGCCTGAAGGACGAAGCGATCGAACGTCTCATCAATCAAACCTGGTGGTTTACCGTCCAGACACGTACTAAGGAATGGAATAGCGGCAGCATCAGGACCAACTCTGTGAAGGGTGCGGTTAGGATTGATGATGGCGATGGAACGGTTATACCTAACAGCGATTACGAGGCGGATAGCGATGATGATGACCACGAAGTTGATCCGGAGCTGGATGTTGATTTGGAAGATTGAGATGTTTCTCTACTGCTGCTAGTCCGAACCAATACAATAACGTTGTGCCAGTACATGGAGCTACTTATTCGAGAACAGAGGAACTACGTGGGTGCGGATCACGTGGCACTGTATGAGGGGGTAGATGTGCGGTAGGCGCGCTGTCGCCCACGTACCAAATGACCAGGTTGTCATAACCGGCAAAAGGGCCGGTCGTATCTGGTTTGCGAAGATACGGAGGCTGAGGCGGCCTTTCGGAGACCGGGGATCGCAACACGTGGTTGAAGAGGTTTTGAGGAAGCCCGTCGTCAGCCGTCAAGGTGTACCATGTGCATCTTCTCAAAGCCTGAAGCTCCCTGCTGCGGTTGCGGGCCTGGCGGGTGTCTCTGAAGTGAATAACGAGTGTGTGACCATCTCCCATTGAACGCGGTCCAAGAGGCACGTGGGAAGAGTCGGTTGGCAACAGCTGTCCCCTGACCCGAAAGCCGCGATCTTCGTATTTCAGAACGGCTTGAAAGGCCCTGTGACGGAAATATTCATTGCCTTGATCGAAAATCCACGTCTCCCTTGCGAGGGTTGCTTGAGGGAAAAGCGAAATAAGCGAGCAAGCTGTGATCACGTTCATCACGCAAGCTGAAGGAGTACGTGAGACGCGGTGCAGCGATCGCAAACACCCACGTACTAGAGTGGAAGCGAAGCACGCATGCAAGGGGATGGCCATCTGTACAGATGAGCTGGACCTTCTGGTTGTCCTTGATATAGGTATGCACTAGGAAGTGCGAGATAGTTCAACGTCGGCCACCACGTGAAGGGAAAAGGCATACCGCTCCATAACCTTTGTCCAGGAATGTAAAAGTTGTTACGTGCAGGCTCGACCTGAAGTAGATAACCCTCGTGGGCCAAGAAAGCGTCGAATCTCGGAGTATGTCTGTAATGGAGGTACACGTCGAGGTCCGAGCCGGGATAGTCCGTCCGCATAAGCAACTGGAGAGCCTGTGATCCCGATATGATGGCACCAGTCTTGAACATTAGGAGGCGGAAAGCGTTGCAGCGTTCAGTCGGAAAAAAATTCAAGAGGACAACATTGATGTGCCAAGCTTGCAACAGGTACTCAGACACGTCGTCGCGAGCGGTGGAATCACGTGCGGCTAGTACAGCTAGCCGTGAAAATTCGCAGGAGTCGAATGGATGGGCCATGGTGGGTGGGAGTAGCTGCTGAATTGGTGTAGGCTGGAAGTGGGCTTTTTATATAATGAGAGGCGGCATAGTAGGGGAAAATTCGCACAGCGATGGCTTTCAAAATACACAGGAGAGGCTGGACTACATGAATGGATTCGGTGGTTTGCTACATGCTCATCATGTAATCCGCACAGCTTCGGTGTAGCATCTCATTAAGGAGAGACGCATGGCTCAAAGGAGTTGTGGGATCCCCTTGAGCGAGTAGCCTCTGCAAGAAACCAATGTCTCCGGGAGTGACATTACCGTAGTCCAGGGAGCCGATTTCTTCTTTCTGAAGCCGAGTGTATCGCAGAACAATTGCACCGCCCAGCCATTCTCGGAGGTTCGAGGTTCTGTCCGGCTTGCTTGGAACAGGGCCATTCGTCTTCGTTGTGCGATACTCGGCTATCACGTGGTACTTTTGGGAGTACATTGCCTTCGACTGATCTTGGTGCACGTGCACATCCAGCATATAGTCGGAATATGGCCCTTGGATGTAGGAATACAGAGGTATAGCGTACACTTCTGCTATTCCGGTGGTGTGGAGAGAGAACACGATAGGCACGAGGACGATAGTCGGAGGCTTGTCAAGCGGCACGTGTAGCGCTGCGAGAGATATCGGGGCATATTTGAAACGCCGCTGATGAGACACGTGTAAGGACTGTACTACTAGGAGGTAGGGAACATATGCGGGGTAACGTGAAAGATGAAGGCCGGATCACAATGGTTTCAATGATTTCGTACTTCACCAAGCCTGCGGCGCGGCACTGCAATGATAATAGTGAGACGCTTAACAACACCACGTGAAAGACACCGCACAGCATCCGATTCATTCTCCACGCGTAGAACAGTGTTTTCACACTGCGCAGATGATGGTAGGGGCATCTCGGATGTTTGGGGAGCAGTTGAGAGATGTGTACATAGCAGTCCATTGGTGTACTCTGTCTTATAAGACAAGGAGGCGACGCCACGTGCGGCTGGTCAGACCTGAAAACAAAGCGAGATTTGCACTGGGAAGGCTGACTGCTATAGACTTGTTAAAGTCATTCATAAGTTGATCAGAAACAATTGTTCTCAATGAGCACATCACGTGGGACAGAGCTGTGCAAGCGGAAGCAATGTAGGAGCTCATCAGCTGCCAGCGCGCGTTCTGATAGCGTGAAGAAACGCGCCACGTACAGCGAACCACCACGTCTACGAGTGTATCTACGCGCAACTCCTAGCGACATGAACTTCGACTTAGTTAATGGGACGTGCGCCGCCCTCCTCGACGATCTCGCGCCTCCGTCGAGATACGTGCAAGTGTTAAAGGTGGAACAGGTTGCTGTGGGAGGCTTGAAGCTAGATCCGGAGCAGTATCGGTACGGAAAGCCTCCTTGGAACACGTGAATGTACGAGTTGACGGAACAGCAGGATCACGATAAGCGATGGCTCGCAGTGTATCCCGGTCATGCTTGGCATGGATTTGAACAAGATGGTTTCCTCTGCCCAACTTGCCCCCTTAGCCGTGGTGTGCATTGAGGACTATCTGTGGGTGACCGTGTGCACGCTGCGGTAAGCGTTGTGAACCCGCATAAGAGAGATACTGAACACGTGTAGGATCGTTATCCTCACCGAGCTCACTGTGGTTGCAAGGCCTAACCATGCGATTGGCAGCAAGCTGGAGCTCCTGAATGTTAGCACTGATCCGGCTAACGTGATGGAGACGGTTGCAAAGTATCTGGATATCAAGGGGCAAGGAGATGTATGTATTCCTTGTGATGTTCACGTGGCCCATGCTGATTCCATTCAAGACACTTGCCATTGAAGATGCTTCGTCAGACACGTGTGGGTTGAGTAATGCGTCAACGACGGACGAGTCAGTGCGGGAAGTGGATGACGCGGGAGCAACAGGGACGGAAGAGCGAGACGTCCATGAGAAGACGGGTGAAGATCCTGTTGCTGCGTAGCAAGCTAGGAAGGAGAGACACCTGTATCATACGTGCGGCACACGGCATTTCGTGGCTGCCTAATACTATTTGCAATACATTGATTGTCGTATCTCGTATTCTAAAAACTGATCGGCACGCCGGAGTCTTCGTCCTTTTCTGGCCCTACCAGAAGCATGTTCAATGCATCGAGCTGGAAGCTGATCTTGTAAGGCCGGGAAGCCTTTTCCATGTCGGATGTGTGCGCTTCGTAGCGTTTCCTTACACGTAACTCGGCAAGGACGATGTCGCCCTGTTTCACCTTTGTAGGATTGTACGGTTTCATTTCTTTCTTCTTCTTCATGCATGCCGTGGCATCATAGGCGGAGCGAAATTGCGCGGGCTGTACGAACTTCTTAGATGGATAGAGTTGAGCACGTGAAGACGGGGCATACTGGTTTGTCTGAGCCGTACCGTTTGAGGAACTTGCCTGCAAAAAGGGTGCCAAATGGGTTTAATTCAATGTCTGTTCAATTCGTCAGATAAAATTCGGCTTGAAACGGAGAAATACCTTGTTGCGGCATGGCGTAGTGGTTGCACAACCACGTGGCTGAACGCATATCCTCCTTCACAAGGGGCGTAAAGGTGATGTAAGCTTGCTCTGGCCATACACCATCTTCATACTGGAACAAAGCGGATACCACCCGGCCGACGATCCAGACGACAACAGCGTGATTGTCTGGTCGAACTAGAAAGTTGGACATGTCGAAGGAGTACTCTTTTCCAAACTTGAGATCGTCAGGCACGTGAGTGACATAGTATACCCCGCGGTCAGTATCTTTGTATTCCCGAATCCCGCTGATGCGTCTGCGACAAGTTGAGAGATTTTTGGGCGAAGGACAGTATGAGCTTACATGATAAATTCAGCACTCAAGCCCGAGTTCCGCAGATTGAGCGGGTCTTCCACTGTGGGCTCCTGCATGTTCGACACGTGAGGCATGGTGGATGACTTCTCTTCGGCCGTGTTGTCGTTATCACTAGCGTTGCTATGGGCGATCAACTGAACAGTTCAAGAGATGCGTGCGTACCTATTGTTACTGTCGGACTGGTGCGCGAAGGGGTCGTCGTCGTGGTCAACTTTCGCCCTGTTATGATGCAATTAGCTTGCTTTATCTTCCAAACTGCAACGAGTCACCTTTGCTTGCGGTGGTTATCTTCCGCCGGATCGATGACCGCATTGGAGCGCCTCTTCGAAGCAGAACTGGGTGCCATTGTGAGCGCGCCAATGCAGACAACGCGGCCAGCTTTATACGTGTACATCGATGGCCGCCATGAAAGGCACGTGAGAGATCTACGTGGGAAATCCGCCGTGCACCGGAGAGGCTGGCGCACGAGCACAGGAGAGGCTGGGTTTCTTTCCACAGACTGGCACAGCTGTGCACTGCAGAGGCTGGCTTGACGGCTGGCGCTGGCTTGATGGCTGGCTTGTCTTCCGATACAAGAATGTCGCGAATATCTGCATGTTATATTCACGTGTAGAAGATTTGTATAGGCCGAGGAAACGATGCAGAGAACTCGTGCATTTGCAACGGTGTTGGTCGAGGTGGCTGGTTTTTTCCTTTGCACAACGGCCAGCCACACGCAGGTGTCTCGTTATAATATCATTGTGAATTGTTAACAAGGACTCTATCGTAAGCCATCTAACGATTCCAGCCGGTGAATTTCACGCCTTGCGTCTTCTCCCATTCTTTTCCCAATTTGAGACGGTGGAAAGAATCGCAGTATCGCTATTCCGTCCAACCTCTTGACACGTGACAACATCACGTAGGCGCTCTGGGAGGATCGACAGCCAGCAAGGTCCACTATAGCTTTGTCCAAAGATTGACCTTGACTTTGATAGTCTGTGTAGGAATAGGCTGGCACCAGTGGTAGTTGTATGCGTGTTATTGCATAGACCTGCTGATTTCGATACTTGAAGTAACTGCGAGTAGGCTCCACGTAGACGACGTCGTTCGGGAGGCCATCATGTTTTGCACCACAGCCCGCTACGTGTAGGAAGACGCCTTTGGCGTATCTCTCTCCGTTAAGCCCGCACGTGTAGCGAATGCCGACGACTGTTCCGATAGCGCCGTTGACAATTTTCTTCGATATAGCGAGGTTGTCGGTTATCATGACGCGCATCCCTCGAAAGAGAGGCAGTCGACCAAGTGCATCATTTGTGATGGATGACTTAACATTCCACAAACGCTCTTGGAGCTCCCCGTGTAAGTGTGCGCGGTTGAAGGAGTCCTTGGCAACATACTCATGCACGTCCTCGTTCAAGCGACGTGCATGTTGGCGGGACAAAACAGTATTCAAAGCATCACGTAGTCGCCGGGTAGCGACAATGACCGGAGCATCGTGAAACAGCGCCGCGTGATCTGGATCGATGGCCTGAAGAGAAGACAGCTGCCTTCCACATAGCACGTGGTAGTCGGATAGTTCGTAATTGCTGCCAGACCCGCGTTGTTCCATTGAATGGGGCTGTCCACCGTCCCACTGAATATTTTTGCGGATGCGACTGAGGAGGTTTCCCCACCGCTCATCTGTCGCGAAGCGTTCCAACCGGCGAAGGATGACAACAGCGCTTAATTGCCGCCATAAGAACGCACCGTGCAACGCACTTTGCCCTGTTGTAGACAAGCTCATTTTGGCAGGAATCCTTCGAAGGAGTTGAGCGCAGTACAGAGGGGCTGACGCGAACGGAGCCAGTTGGCCAAAGTCACCTGTAAAGATAACATTCACGCCGCCAAATGGATGGTCGCTTATTCCCTTCGCGTCGGATATTCGCTGTGAGATTTGACTGAGAAACGGCGCGGAGATCATGGACACTTCGTCAATGACCAGATACCGGACTCCTCACCAGACCGATTCTAACAGTGCCGCATTCGCTTTCCTTCCTTTTGTCTGTGGCAGTAGCGTTAAGGCGTGTATGGTGTAGCCGTTGATTACTATGGCGGCCGCGCCGGTCGGAGCGCTTAACAGTAACGTGTCGCGAATGCCGCATTCAGTGAACAGCTGGACGATGCTTCTGATTACGTGGCTTTTTCCCGTGCCGCCGCAACCGCCAATATACATGAGCAGCTGCCGACCAGCACCAGACACCACGTGATCGTAGACAACCTGTATGGCGGCGGCTTGTTCCGTGTTGTTGCGCAAGCCATTTTCGTCCATGATCTTGTGCAACAAATTGGACTCCTGCGCGTAGGTGGATACGCGAGACTCATAGACTGGACCGGCTATCCCTGAAACTTCGTATGTTGCACTGGCGTTGTATTCGCTGTGATGTGGATTGTCGACCTCCTCACGTGCGGGCCGTTTGTCCTTCTTCCACATTGCCATTTCCTTTGACAACTCCGTAAGGAAAGTGTGTTCCACAACACTGTTCACACTCGTAGTCGAGTACGGCATATCCACATGCAGCTGATGCGCTGTAGAATTACGTGCATCATCCCAGTTCTCACAAGGTTGCAGGGTGTCGAACCAAGAAACAGATGATACCGTCGTCGTCGCGAGATTTACCGGATCGATAAGCATACTTGCAGCCACGGTGGAATCTTGCAGAACAATATCACTCTCCGATAAGGGCACGTCCAAGCTCTCATCAAGCATTACGCTGTCCTCAAGTCCGTCTAGGGTAACATCGTTGTCCACGTCACGCGTCGGCACCGTGCGAACACTCAAGCGGACGCGAGTATGTTTGTCTCGGGCATCTTTGCATTGGTGAAGCACGTCACTGTTCTCCATGAAGGACGACTGCTCCGGGGTGAACTGTTGAGAGTGCCACGCTTCCTCCCACGTGCGATGATGCTCGTGCAAATCTGCACTTGTACGCCACGGTTTAAACAGGATAAGCATGGCGCGGTACCAGCGCTCCTTCTCTTCGTCACTGCGGTCACGTCTAGGTAACGTTGGCCCAAGTATGACAGTGACTGCCGCGGTTTTCCGAAGCCGTGCGTATGTTCGCAGACGCTGTGGGTGGTGATTGCCGAACATACCGACAAAGCTGCTCTCATCCGCAGCCTCTGCGCCCAATGCACGTGTAGAGTCTTCCGCATTTGCCTCCTGAGATGAAGAATGTGGTGTGCCTTCTTCAGTTACTGGTTTGCTGATAGGTGCTTTGTTGACACGTGAAGCAAACTCATACAGACAAAGTTTGTCGAATGCGTAGGATTCCGGTCGGCACGTGTAATCCTGCAGTTGATTTGATGCGGAAATGTCGGAATCATTGAGATTCAGTAGCAGTTCGGAGGTGCCATTGTCAATAGGAAGGTCCTCATCCGGGACGGCGTCGTCAACCACGTCGCATTGCGACTCTTCCGAAGGTGTGCAGTCGCGCGCAACAAATCGATCAAACAGGCCCCATAACAGCGTACGAAACCTGTGGGATGTATAGCAATCGCCGCCGCCCACGTAAAAGCTCATGATTTGTTGATGAGATAGCTCTTGCCGTGCCATCATAGTGTTGACCATTTTATTGACCAAGCTCCGCGCCTCTTTAGCCTCTTTATGTGGCATCTGGCCCCCCTCGTCCTCAAATCGTTCGTTGTTCTTCTGGATGGCGTACGCTAAAGCGGATATTCCCACGTGGCTCTGTAAAGAGCTCTTTGTAATGTAATCCGTCACGTAGTAAATCGCAGCCTTCGCTTCTTCGCCGGAGCCGACGTACTGAATGTCCATATTGCACATCAACAGATACATCATCACGGTGTTATAGTCGTTTATGCGTGGATGCAGTCGTCTGAGCAGAATGCCGCCGGAATCTTCATCCAAAGAAGTCCACCGCCGTGTAGATCCATCGATTCTCATACGGCAGTTTGCATCATTCGGTTCTTCCCCTGGTGCGAGGCGGGACCAGCACGTGCTTTTGTGCTCATGCCAGTTGCAGCATTTCACGACTTCTTCCACGTGCGAGCGGAATCCCTCCCAGAATTCCAGCAGGCTGCCACACTGCGCAACGGAAGGCGCGGGAATGCTTCTAGCATCCAGCGCATCGCGGTCAGGTCGAGGCATGGGTAAAGGAACTCCGTTCTCTTCAACAACATCACACGTGTTCGGTAGCTCACGTTGAACACAACGCTCCAGCCAAGCGAACACCCTGGTTCGAAATGCTGAGTCCTGTTGCAGTAGCGCGCGGAGATCGGACGGGCCTGGGTTTCCTTCGATCCATATAAGCATATGGCAATGCAAAGTTCCACGACCCTGCGCTTCCACCATGCCGTAAAAGCCGCTGCACGTGCCAAGAAGTCCAGCTCCGCGTCCATATCTGAGAATGATGTCTCGAAAATTCACCATCGTCTCGTGAAATACTTGTGCTGCGATGGCGGGGTGCTGCGCGACAAGCATAGCCCGCTTGAACCGGGAAGCACGTGTGAATCCGCCGTACGGTGTCACCGGGGTTTGAAGACGTGACAAAGCCGATTGACATAGATGGTTATCAATGTCACCTGGTGTGATTGTCACAAAAAAAGCGGGTGTTCCCAGCTTCTGCACCAAGCTCCTGATCTCGTTTCTCCGACATACTTTGTACGTGTCGGTGCCGGGCACATTTCTTCGCAACATCTCCACTTGTCGGAGTATTCGTAACGCCGTGGCTTCTTCCTCTGACTGGGCGGTGGCAAGCTTGTCCACTCGTAGCCGTCGAGCCAGTTCATTGAAGACTTCGACCGGCACATGTCTGATTTCCTCCAGAATCCGCTCGTGTGATCCATTTTTCATCCTGAAATACACGTCGCGCAGCGAATTACGCTTGTTGATAATGCTGTGGTAGACGAATGCAAACACAGGGTCTTGCTGGAATCCCCTGTCCGAAAGTTTCAGGAGATGCCGCAATTGTTTTTCCATGGACACCGGTTTCACTCGCGTGGGATTGTCGAAGCCTCCCAAACCAAACGGATCAAGGTGCGGGAACATCCACGTGAGGGTGTAAGGATTGCGAATGTCGCTGACCGCCTTACCGCCGCCGCGAGCAAGTAAGAAGCTTCTTCTCCGATCCAGACAATGCGCAAGGGCGACGGCCTTCATCGCTCGATAATTCGCCGTGGATCTTTCTCCGTTCACGTAACCACAGGGCTCAAGGAGGAAATCCGCTGGGTCCACGTCGGCCTCCTCATACTCATTGCGGCCTGCAACATCGCTCTCCATCGCGCGTTGCCCATTATCCATTCCCACATGTCCGATTGACATGCACGGCAACAACGTGCCGTCTTCTCTTTCCCTAGCTGGAAAGAGAGCATCGAGATTCTTCTCCGAGAACGTGGTCCGACATGGAAAGTCTTCAGTCACCGCGGAATACGCAGGGTTCCGCTGGAGCAGAAATGCAATAATCGTCTTCACAATGCGCCGAGAGGCCATGACCGGTTCGAGGCGATGCAGCACTTCGGCGGTGGGCGCCTGCCTACCGGCAAACACAGCGACGAATGTGTCCTTCATGTTGTCGGCCGCAGGTGGTAGCACGTGGTTGAGTTGCGCAGTGTCCTGTGGTAACACCACGACGTTGCCACATGAGTATTTCTGAGAGCCTTCCAACGGTCGCTTGTACAGCTTGCTTTCAGGGTTGTCCATGTACCAAAAACAGATCTTCGTTGCTGAACATCGAGCAACGAGCCTCTTGTCGATAAGGCTCGCCTTTCGAAAGCATTCTTGCACCGCGACCGGCACGTGTTCTTGCGCATAATAGAACTGATTCGCCAACGCGAGTGCTGGCATGCTTCGTTCTCTTGTCCACCCTCGGTGACAGGTCTTGCAGAGAAGAATGTAGTCGCCTTTCCGATCGTGTTCGATCAATCCACGTGGGTGCAGTATCGCGCCGTCATAAGCGTCAACATTGTACGTGCGTGGCTGAAGATGTTTTGGCAACAAATCGTTCCTCAGAATGCTGAAATCTAATCCGCACATATTGACCTTCAGAATATGTGATGCCGGTACTGACTCTGCGCAACAAGCGCACACAGATGGTGCTCGATTCTCTGGTGACGTCGTATCTTGATACTCGTTGATAATATCGACCAATAGCTGCTCGTCGTATTGGGGAGGGAATTCGGGCCCTGCGTACAGTCCCTGCCGTTCCGGGATAGGCGGCTGTACACGTGGCGCCCAACGCGTTGACGATCGCGAACCGAATCCTCCGTATTGTCGCGGTCGGTTCAGGGCTTTGAATGCAAAGACCAATTGATGTACATTGGAGCAGCACTCCAGTGCTTGTTTCAATCGGGCGACCGTCCACGACCGTGCGGGATGCAGTCCAGAAGCACTGGTGATCGCTAACAACGCAGTCCTTGTGAAACGCCGAAATAATACGGGTGCGGTTGATGGATACGCGACGACAAAAATATGCTCCCGGTACACGTGAAGGCCGGATTGGAGAATTGATGCCTTGTTTGGATAGCAACGTACGAAAGCATAGAATTCGTCAAGGACAGCAAGCGACACAACTCCGGCGACACCTTCGATTCCAGTAGCGAGGCCGTTCGGAACAACAAGGTTGTGATGTTCGATGTCGACAGTGCAAAATTCGGGCACCATGCGGAGAAGGGGCATCCACGTGCTCCCTCTCTAAGGCAGCAAGACGCCATAGTTAAGTACAGCAGATTTGGAGTTGCCACAATGCAGTTCCTGCTGTTCGCCGGGATGGCCGCCAACATTCGAACATATACAAGGTAAGACCCAAAGCCATTCCTGTGCCCGCGCTTCCAGCCACGGCTAGGGTCCTCTCCACCACGTGGCGGGCAAACACCGGATAAGAAGGCGATGCAAAGTGGTGCCGACCGGTACAGACGGCATGTCAGCTTGCGTCACGACGGAAGCATCCCGGAAGCTTTTAGCTGAATTAGGAAATTTGCCACCACTGAAAGACCTGTACCAACTCTGTTGGACAGGGATTGCAGACCGCGTCGGATGCAGCACGGACGTACACAAGGTCGGACATCCTGTTCCCTTCGAGGCCGGGTGATGGCATCGAGAGCAGACTGGCTCGAGCGCAGGCTGCTGTTGCTGGACCGAGCTGACTGCTGTGGTAGCTGTATGCAGGGGATGCACAGGATGTAGATGCATGCAACACGATGCCATCATGTCTGTGCGAGCCACCCCGACAGTTGGCCACCCGATCAGGCCTAAGCGCATGAGAGGCACGATGTCGACATCGCGCCAAATGACGCGATGTCATTGCAAGTTGAATTGCGGATTACAATAATACATTGCATGCAGGCGTTGAGATGCGTTAATCGAGTCATTGCAGAGGAGAACATATGCACATCTATATCGCACATTGCAGAACATCCCCTTGATAGGCAGATGCTGCCACCCATAATCAGAAACCACGCCGAGAGATGAAGTTCTGCAGTCTCATGTGAGCGATAAGGCCATCTCAGTATGATGTGGATACGTACGTCGAGATCAGCCCTCGTCGCGACACCCAGTACGAACTTGCGCTCGCTATCAGTCACGAGAGCGAACTCCTCGACGCACAGGAAGTCCTCCAGATCCTCCAGAGGTGTGTCGGGCGTGATGACGCGATACGGCTTTGATGTCGTCGGGAACCGGGTTGTGTAGTTTGCTGAAAGGCCATGGATCAGACACGCTTAGGGCCAGCTTCGGCGCATCAAAAGGACGACGTACAGATCGCGACGTCCGGGTTGACCTCACCCTTTTCCCACCCCTCCTTCAGCCTCCCGACGCTCACGTACCCTAGCACCCTTCGGCCCTCGCTCAGGATCGGGATCTGGGAGAAGTCGCGCTCGTACGCTTCGGTGATGGCGCGATTGACGGGAGCGGTGGCGGGGAGGCAGAAGGCGGGCGGGAGCTGCAGGTCGTCCACGACGGCGCCGCGGTACTTCTCCGGGCCCGTCGGGAGTGGGCGAGATGAGAGGGTGGGCGTGGGCGTGCCGGAGAGGGAGTGGGCGTGGTGCGAGGGAGCGGTGTGGGGAGGGTTCAGGGATGACGAAGCGGCGACCATCGCTGCCATCGTCAACTGGATCTTCAGCAAGTCTACCTGAGGGCGATGAATGGAGGTGCAAGCCGAGATGAAGAAGCCTGGGAGGACAGCAGTTGATCAACGTCGACGGCGAAGCAGATAATCAGCGAAAACGAGTGTGCTCGGTACCGAGTCGGGCGGTCAGGAAGCGGCAAGATCCGACCACAAGCCTCCCTAGTCGGGTCGGTGGCAGTGCATTCCGAAGAAGCAAACCCCCGAGTTCGCTCGCCTTACGTTCGCCTTGCCACTCTCCTCCGCGGTTGGGTTGGTGAGATCCTGATATGGCGAATCCTTGGCCATGAAGTACCACCGCCACACAGCTTGCGCTGGTATTGAATACAGAGCTCCCGTACTACTACTTTCCACTGGAGGGATGCGACACGACGCGCTTTCGCTGACAGCAACCTACCATTCCCGCCGGACGACCCCAGCCCAGGAGGCTCCCAGCTGGCGTGTACTTATTCTTCTTGCCTCGGTTCACAGAGCTCACTTCATGGTATCTTGCGCTGTCTGTAGATGCAGTATTCCTGAACTCTCGATCCATTGCTGTCTCTGCGTCCCTTCCCAGCCGATCTCATACCTGTCATGAGGGTAGAGTAGTGCGCGGAGCGATATGGGGACCACGAGTCCCTCGTCGCGCGAGACAGTGAGCTCGCGGCGAAATGGGGACCGGTCCCCTTCGCCGCGTCAACTTGTAACGTCCATCTAGCCAACTGCATCCATTCGTTCGTCCGCTCTCCTGGGCTCAATTCGCAGCATCCAGCCTCTATCCTGCATCCCGAAGGTCCCAGCCCTCCGCCCCTCGAGTCCTGTCTTCCTTGGCTCCCATTTCGTCCTTGGTCTTGCGTCACGTCGAGCCTTGCCCAAGCGCAGGCACCCATTCCGTTCCAGTCCTGTCCAACCTCGCCATCCAGCCCCGTTACCCCATCCGACCCGGCCTACGATCCTGACAATACCTCTCCGGCTGACGAGCCATTCACCCTGCGCATGGACTCAGTCGTGCCCTTTTCGGATAGCCCCTTCTGCCTTCGATTGATTTTTGAACCAGCTTGTGAGCAGTTTCCGTTGTATGTATGTACAGACCCTTCCCCCCTGCCGAGTTAGGGCGCTGCTCATATCTCTGTTCCGCTACAGCAATACGAATCTGTTTCTTGACGCTGGACAACAGTCCGCCCCGAATGCCACGTTCTTACTGGCTGGGTTGTGTATTCTTACAAGCACGTGTAGATTGCTATGACGCGCCGTGGTGGAAGACTGGACACCGGCGCAGAATGACGAAATAAAGGACGTCCGAGTGTCGGAATCCGGCATAGGTCGCCAGTGCGTGTTTACCACTACAGCCCTATGAAGCTTCCGCCGTCAAACCGTCACTTTCCTCCATCTCGACTAATGCCACTTTATCGCTCGTCCGCGGCCCGAGTGTCTGGATAGCACCACCCGCTGGGCGCTCACTGCCAGCCAGTGCATGCATGCCCGCCGGCCACGAAATGGATGCTCACCGGCGGATTGCTTCCGTATACTCTCGATTTGGCCTCACCGTGACCCAACCGGGAAATTCGGCTCCGAAGGAAGCCCAGCAACTGGAAGGCCACCACCGGACCCTCACTTTCCGTCCTCCTAACTGCAGTTCGCCACTGAACAACAAAGGTTGGGCAGTCCTTGTCCGTCGCCGGCGAGCTGCTTCAGCACGTTGAGCAAGATGGAAGGAGGGTGGTGAGGAGGTGTGAGGTCGATGGCGAGCAGTGAAGCCCAAGTGTATTTAAGCAGCTTTCCTGCCTCTCGTCGTTTCTTCACCACTGAGCCTTCGACCTGCTTTTCCTCCTGGAACGCTGCCCACGTATCTATTGCCCCCAACAGTTTGAGCCTTGCAGGTAAGATCAGTTTCTCACCAAGTCCGCGCAACGGCTGACAATGATCATAGCATTGTTTACAACCAACCAGCCACAGATGGACTTCACCCAGTTTCTGGAACAGCAACTGCCTGGTGCTTTCTTGATCCCCGCTGCACCGGATGGCGGCTCCAACTTTGCCGCGCACGGTGTCCCGAGCACTCCAGCCGACTTTGACCTCGATCCGTCCTTTGTGGACGGCTCGGCATTCTCTTTGTTGGACGCCCACTTTCTTGGAGATCAGACTTTCACTAATCCACGGACGGCCAATCCCGAGGACATATTCAGTCCCGTTCCCCTCTACACGCCCAGCAGGTAAGTAGTCCATCACTTGTCTCCGATATTGCCGCTGACAGCTCTTCCAGTCCCGATTTTGAAGAAGCGTTCCCTACTAGCCCATTCAACCAGCGCGGCTTGATGAACTTCGGCGTCGGCGCCCCTGCCACTACGCCGTCCACCCCTGGCTCTCCAATCAACCTCGCCCTCAATGGTGCTTTTGCGCCCATTACGGTTGACCCGTCTTTGACAGTCAGTAGCCCCGAGGAGCGCGAGGCTGTTGCCACGCACATCGACAATACCTCTGACATTTCCGACGAAACACATTTGTCCATCCCTACCTCGGAGTCGCCTTATGCAGAGAGTTTTGAGGAGAAGATAGCGCGCCTGGAGGAAGAAGTCAACAGACTACAGCGTACTGCTCGTCAAGACACTACCTCGGGAACTGGTAGAACACCTCGACAAGCCACCACGTCTTCTGGATCTAGAAACACCCGGGGGAAGCGCATAACACGGTCTATGTCCTCCAGCACTAGCGACCCAATTGGCAAGGGCAAGCGTAAGCGGAACGAAGACGAAGATGAGGACGAAGACGAAGACGAAGTGGTTGAAGAGACGCCAGCAAGGAAGAGCAAACGCTCCAAAAAGGACGTACAGGATGGTGACAGTATCCGAGCGTGGGCATGCCCTTATCCTCACCACCAGGGCTCGTCTTCACACTGCAACATCCTTGTCGGCAGCCTGCACGAGATTCCGCGTCATCTTGTCACGCACCTGATCGAAGAAGAAGACCGTCTCCGGGACGATCCCACAATCGATGTTTCGACCCTCGTGTTTGGTGGGGCACCCTCCAACCGCCACACGTGCCAGTATTGCCATGAGGAGTTCTCTCGCTGGGACGCGTGGGTGCGGCACACTAATAGTTCCCGGAAGAAGAAGGGAAACTGCTCGACTCCGGTGGGAATGCACGGACAGCACCCCGACTTGGAGACATTCGAAACGAACGCTGCCGCAGAGGTGCTTGCAAAGGTCAAGGTCAGCGGAGAGAAGAAGCGCATCACCGAAATCATCGAAGTTTACTCCACGTGGTCCGACAGGTACCGGTTCAAAAACGCGCGAGGTGGCCAGGAACGCCAGCCGCGGTGGCTCCTCACCACTGAACTACCGGCTCGCAACTCGGTTGCCGCCTACTCTCCGCATACTGCACCGTGAGGACAGGCACCAATTCTTCTTATTCTCTTCACCTTTTGTGTCACGACTCAGCACGATTCACCGCACGCACCAGGGTTTCTTCGTCATTGATCTTCCCGCATTGTTCACGAGTACTGTGACATATCATTCTTCAACGACTGCAACACGTCTTCACTTGTATATCGCACAATGCATAGTTAGCTTGAAACATTGAATCAATTTCAGTCAACGGCCACGCCGGTCCCTGTTGGCCCTTGCGAAATTCCCTCAGTTCGGGGCAACAGCCTTCAATCATGATCATCTGGAGTGTTGGGTTTCGACCAGTCTTCATTGTTTATAAGTCAAAGCTATAGGCCAGTTTTGGTGGACGAATTGACGCGCCCAATTGAAGCCCGCAGAGCCAGGTTTAGGGACAGATGAGTTATCGTCTAGAATGCCCTCCGAAACACGTCAAAAATCCAGAATGCCCTTCCGCGCTAAATTAATCCAGAATGCCCTCCCATATAACGACGTGTCCCTACTTCGGAGGCCAGCAACACCGTGCTCATGCCAGAAAATAACAAAGTTGGTTTACGGGGTCCCTCCCATCCCGCCTTAGTAGTTCCTCTCTGCATGCAATGTTTCGGGACTTGCCAAATTGACATTTATTATGGGGTGCAAAGAAGTCTCAGTTTCCTACTGACAATTAGACATACGGAATAATTCAAATTATAGAATCATCAAATTGTGATCCCCTAAGCGCAAGTACGGACATATACATTGCTAAGGTCGGATGGAAGGACCCCATAAACCAACTTCGTTGTTTTCTGGCAAGAGCACGGTGCTGCTGGCCTCCGAAGTAGGGACACGTCGTTATATGGGAGGGCATTCTGGATTAATTTAGCGCGGAAGGGCATTCTGGATTTTTGACGCGTTTCGGAGGGCATTCTACACGATAACTCGGGACAGATCGATCTGCGCGATAACGGATTTACCACTCTGCTTCCCCGCGGCAAATGCCAGCAGGACTCCTACGCCTCGCCTATCCAGCTTGCAACCGCACCCGGATGGCCCTGCCCGGGGGCACCCGTTCCACTCACGTCTTCCGCATTCTTGTAATCTGCACGCAACCTCTTAAACCTAGGGAGCCTTGCCTGCTTCATCTCTCGTCCAATCTTGGACGACTCGCCACTTTCTGGCCTCTGAACTTCAGATAGCCACAGGTTACTCTCCGCGTCAAGGAACAGATCGAAAACCTCGAGCTCTGCCGGTGCCAGAAACGCGACGGTATGGATGCGACGAGTCTGGAACACCTACTGGTGACCATATCGCGTGCAGATCTCCGCCAGATCAGGGTTGAAATCGTGGTTGAACCTAGACTGGGAAGGTTGTCATCGTCAGGCAAACACGCTGCAGCTTCAGTACACCGCGAGGCAAGCGCATGGATCGGCTTAAGCTCTTCGCACGGCAGTGGGACACGTACGCCCTATCTTATAAGTTATTACCTGCCCAGAAGCCGACTCGTTCACCATCCCTCCTTCATGCCTACCGTTGGTCACCTTACGTTGCCTCTCTTTGTCCTGTACCTTACACCCACCCCCGTCCCGTCGGCCTACTTTGTTCTGAGCCTCGCTCTGCCACGCATCTCTACGAACCTTCGTTCTTTCTTGGTCTCTTTCTTGTGGGCGCTTAATATAAAAGCATGGGGAAGAGCGTCCTGCGACCGAGCCGGGTAGCGCCAGGTGCGCCGCATCAGCATGACCTGCAGAGGATGTAAGCTAACGAAGAATAGGGCACCGCGAAACCCAGCCCGTTGGCCAACTTCCAGCCTCATCTTCGTCTCAGTCCCACCGTCATCCGCAATCTGGCTCTACCCCGCTTCCTACAACCGTCACACGCCTGCCCCGGACCTCCTCCAGAGAAGCCACGTCGGGAGAGTGGGAACCTTTGCCGCAATCGTTTTCCGCCGAGGATCCTCTGTTCGATCTGATGTGCGACCGAATTGGCCCTCATACCCTCTGTCGGCCGAAGACAGGCCATTCGATGGACATCACAGGAGGGAGCACCAAGCTCTCTGCGATCCAGGAAGCAGCCAGGATGTCCACAGGCGAATCGACCTACCAGCTGATCTCGGCCATGCCGCTCCCAGCATCCGCATCCATCATCCCGCGTCTGCCATTGCTTCTCCTCGCTTCGCTCATCCTCGTGGATCACGACCAGCAACTGCTCCGCTGGTCCGTCATGACCACCCTTCCGCGCATCCTGCTGCCTTGCGCTCCAGTTGGATCGGCCGCTGCAATCAGGCTCAGTGCCATTCACGATACCGCACAGGACATCGACCAGTCGATCCGGAGATACAGCCCTCCTTTGCGCGGCCCTGAGGACGGGAGGACACTGACCGAGCACGATTGGTCGATACGAGCGTTATGCGAGCAGATCGTAGATCTGCTGGAGTCGTGTAGCCCGAAGCTCCGTCATGATTGGAAAGAGCTTGCCCTGGAATGGACAGCAACGACGGACAGTCCCAAGGTCGCCTTACGCTCCCTGCAAGTCGTACATGCCCTCCATATGGAGGTTGACTACCGCACCCTATCGATGTTACTGGAGCGACTATCGAACAACATCGCGGAGGCTACACTCCATCCCGAGGGCATCGGATGCGAGATCGCGTCTTGTCTTGTCTCGATAGCTTCGGAAGAGACGATCCAACAGATCGGATTATCCGATTCGTCTGCATGGGTCGTGGCGCCCGCAGCAAGGCTGGATATTGCCGGATTGCACGAGATCTGCAAGAGCCGAGCAGCCGAAACCCAGACCACGTCTGGCGTAGTCGCCACAGCTGCGGAGGCGATCGAAGCTGAGGAAACGAGCTCCCAAGGCTCTAGAGGAACAATCACGACCAGTGGAGGCTCTCTGCGCACATCTATCCGCTCGACGTTCGTCTGCCTGTGGGGTCGACACCTTCGTCCAGCAGGGGGTTCCGGGCGATCAAGCAGCGCCAGCAGCGTCTCGGATACCATGTATCAGTCGGGCGGCTCCATCCCGCCTTCGTCTCCACGCCCAGCGTTAGACAAGCACCCGCGAGACTCGCCTCCGCTTGCTTCCGGAAGTAAGACGGCGACGTTCCCATTCAGCACCGACATCCGGTTGACGGTCAGCCCCACGACCAGCACCCGCAGCACGGCGTCCACGATCTGCCTGCCAGGTGGCTCGGTCACCTCGGGCTCTGCGCGCACATCGCCCGTGCCCGACGCCCCAGTCACGCGGCGCGTTCTTCCCGCCCGCGCAGACATGGAGGCGTACAAAGCACGGCGGTCGGGGCTGTACAGCCTGCAGTGTCTGCAGACGGTCGCGGAGAGCGTCAGCGGGGGCAGCCTGCTCCTCGCTGGACCGTCCACTGCCCGGCGAGCGCCCGTTCCCACCCGGCTCTTTGACGACGAGGATGTGAAGTATTGAAGTATTGAATGAGGGCGAGCCGCCGGCGGGTCGCCTTCCGTCGTTTGCAATTGAGTATTAAATATTCGGGTATTCGGGTAACGTTATATGTCCGCTCCTTTGATCGTTCGGTTTCCTCACGCTAATTGGTCGATTGATCCTGGTTCTCTCAGTTATTCCTTCCCTGTTTCGGGACATATTCGCAGTTACCTTATAGTACTAGTGTGTACGGTGTCGTCCATGACCACTGTTGTATAATAAGAATCAAACGCATTAATATTGGAAACCCCAGATTTGTCCGAGAGTCCAATTACGGAACCGCTCCCCCTCGGCTCCGCACCCCCGAGCGGAAGCAACCCCAGCACCGCCACTCTCCCCGCCCATATTTTCCTGCGCTTCCCGACCGCCCTTCGTCTCTTCACTCACTGGACGCGCCTATTGTCCCGCCGCAGCCTTAACAGCTCTAGCTGTGGCGAGCCTACCGCGCGCACTTGTACTCCTCCTAGATTGGCCTTCTTAGGGAGGGGACCGCTCAGCTGGAGACTGCTCTTGATTAGGGGAGTTGGGGCTCCTTACCGGAGTTGGGTACATTCACGTTCACTGCTACAGTGCCGGCTGCGGGGTGCGCTGGAGGGAGGGGCTGAGTGGGGTGGGGCAGCGAGGGAATGAGAGGCGCGGGGCATCTGGGGACGCATGAAAATGTTTATTGGATATCAACGATGTAACATAAGCACATGAGAGGCATGTAGTGGACAAACCGGACAAATGAATGAACAAGTGGAAGCGCAAATTCGGCGGGTCGAGAACTAGTAATGCAAGGGTGCTGTTGTGCGCAGCAGAGACAGACAGACAGACATGTACGGAAACAGGCGTGGACGGAGTGTGACGCAGTAGAGGAGAGGAGAGGTTTTCGTCATGAGCGCCGCGCAGGACGTGGGGCTCGCGCGGCGGCAAGGTATCGGCATAGGCGTAGCGTAGCAGTGGGTGAAAGCGGACGAGGGGTTGGCAGCTCAGCGGATAGAGCGCCTCGCGGCGAGCGGGGCGTTCTCCCTGCCCTGCCTGCCTACGAGGGGCATCATGCGCACCACCCTTCCCACTTCCGCTGCGCCGTCCACATCCCCATCCATATCTTCATCCGCCTCCCCATCCAGCTGCATCCCCTCCTCCAGTCCCATCCCCATCCCCAGTCCCACTCCTAGCGCCTGAGGGAACTCGACGTTCCCCACCCAGGCGCGCATCTTCCCCTTCCCCGCCTGCCTCTCCAGCGCCGCGAGCGTGTCGGCCTTTGACTGGCCGGGCGGGAAGAGCAGGCGGGGCGGGGCGGCGGGCGGGGGGGAGTAGTCTGGGTGGGCGAGGGGGAGCTGGGAGGCCTGCGTAGACAACGGGCGGTTGTACAGCGGGTTGGGAAATTGTTGGCGCACGCCGCGGCTGCCATGACCATGTCAGAATGTCGGCTCGTACTCTCTGGGAGGAAAGGAACCCACAAAACATAGGTGACGGTCTTCTCCCCGCTGCCGAAGCCGAACCCGCCCGTGCTCTCGCCCGACTGCTCCCGCTCCCTCCTCCTCGCAAGCATCCGTGCCTCCTCCTCGGGCGAGACGAGGAACGGGTTCTCCTCCCTCTCCTGGTGCACTGGTGCGGGGGGGCGGGTAGACTTGCGCACGGGCGTGCTGGGCGGGGAGGGCGTCTTGAATCGCTGCACGAGGGGGTTGCTGAACGGGAGCGGGGCTTCGGGAACAGGGTGGGCGGGCGCGTCGTCTAGCTCGATATCGTCGGAGGAGGCGAGGGTGGTGCTCGCGTCTGCCGTGGGATGACCTAGCTTGGCCCGCTTCCTCGCGGGCTGCCGCGCGTGGGATGGCTGGCCAGGGAAGACAAGCTTGCCAACATTGACGCCTGCACCAGCCGGTCGTGCGCGGGAGACGCGCTTCCTCTGAGTCTGGGGCGGAGTGGGGATGGTCGAGAGCTGGCGCTTGAGGTTGGGCCGCGCGCCCGGGGGAGGGTGGGACGGCGCAGCGGGCTCGGCGATGGGGGACGAG